>JANCMA020467227.1:0-10711 GCA_024336925.2 Zoanthus solanderi | reverse complement strand
TGCGCTCGGGTAAGCAGCCGTTCCTGAGGAGAAAAGCCTTGCGTGACGACTCAGGCAGCGGCTGCGTAGGAGACTAGTCATTAGTAGCAGCATCTCAACCTGCGTCTAGATAAAATGCAAACAGTACAATCGTGAGTCAACCTGCTTCTGCAGGTTTTGATTTGTTTATAAAACAGGAAAATTATCTGTTTTTCCAGGAATTTCTGTCCAGGGACCTGGAAGAAAATTTTAAAATTCCAGGAATTCCCGGAGTAGTGAGCACCATTATTTACCTGAAGGCAGCCTTCGTTTCTTATTTTACTGTGAAAAGTTAGAGACGTTGAAGTGAAGAGTCGACATTTTATGAATCTCGATCTTTATGTGCTTTTTCTCATTTCAGTTATCTTTCAACCTTGACCATTGTCATATTTAAAAGGCTTGGGACTGTAAATGAGCAAATGGCTCTAGACATATGTCCCTTTCAAAGATAACTGGGAAGGAAGTGCTATTAAGCTGCAAAACGTGCCTCCATGCTACAGTTATTAGTTTATTAGAGAAGAAAGCATACCTTCTAAGGTTTTATACATGGCTTAAAAGTTTTGTAGTTCAACGGCTATTTCAAAGGTTACATGAAGGTGTAAAGAAAAGCAAGCTGAGCTCCACGACTTTAACCGTTGTTGAGTATAATGGATACTCCAGTGGTTTCACGAAGGTGTACGAGAAATGGTAGTACCAGTGCTTGAAGAGTTGTTCACCATATTGCTAATCAGATGCTCTAGTAGTTCCACGACTTCAGATGTACAAGAAATGGTAGCTCCAGTGCGTTAAAAGTTGTTCACCGTAATGGCTACTCCAGTGGTTTCATGAAGATGTACAAGGAATGGTAACTTCAAGCACGAAAAATGGTAGCTCTAGTGCTTAAAAAGTTGTTCACCGTAATGGATACTCCAATAATTTTAGGAAGATGTACATACTGAACAAGAAATGAAAGCTCCAAGCATGAGAAATGGTTGCTGGAATGCTTAAATAGATGTTCTCTGTAATGGATACTCCAGTGGTTTTACGAAGATGTACAAAAAATGGTTGCTCCAACCACGAAAAATGGTAGCTCCAGTGCTTAAAACGTTGTTCACCGTAATGGATACTTTCAATAATTTTATGAAGATATACCATAAATTGGTAGTTACTTTAGCAGCTGTACCCAACGATGAAGTTAAGTTCAACGGTTTCTGACGGTTGCATTTTGTGCTTGCATTATTAAGAACTTCAGTGTTTACCATAGTTGGAAAACAACTAGCAAACACGGCATTGTTTTGCGCTGGTATTGTTTGAAAGTATTGTAACGCTAACCCACGTCACTCTCCAAACAACGTCTCGGGACTGTTTAACTGCAGGCTCTTAACACATTTTGTGAACATTTCATATGTCCATGGAATTGAAGTCGGTTGCCCTGCTCTGTAGCTGCTGCTTGACGGGCTGTATTAAAAGAAAGAGGGAAACCTTGGCTCATATAGTATTAATAGGGATCTTAAGCAACGAGGACGGGAACGTGAACAACGACGGCTCAGAAAAAATTGCCTTTCTGGTTACTCTTTACTTCTTTGTGCGGGTCATTTGGATATTAGGGTTTTATTTCTTTGCTTTAGAATTTGTGAATAGAAAAATATTTCTCCATGAAGCTAAACAATACTGAGAAAGCTTTTTTTTTCTATTACGTTCTCGTAGTCCCGACAACTCCGAAAAGGTCTTTTAACGTTTTAATTTTAGCGAAAACTCCGTGCAGGTAGTCAGCTCGGTGCATTCCAACGTGCAGTTATTGTATTTTCGATTGTTCTTTACCGTCATCGTCGCCGTCCTCATTGCTTAAGGTCCCTAATATAGGATCTAAAACCTATTAGGAGTAATGGAACACATTACATCTTCGAATCCGGGTGAATATTGGTGATAACTATCGATTAAATTAGCACTATAATAATATAATTTGTAAATAAACCCGTTCGCTTCGCTTCTCGGCCAACTGTTCATTTTTAAGGACAATCTATCAGCCACGGACATTATATCGTCCGATATACCAGCAAGCCAAGATGGGGTTTATTTACTTTATAACCTTCCGCTCCAATCCGCTTCGAACGAATTTTGTGTGAACTCAGCCAAACCTTCAAAGGCATTGACGGCATATTTTGTATTTTTTTTTAATTTCCTGGAACAGTTCTGGAAACAAGGCTTTTTTCGCTGCAAGTTTTAGCAAACAGTTTTCTTGATTTTCTACTAAAATGCTCTTTTCAAAATGTTTGTTTTGTTACAAATCACGGACAAAATCGGAAGACGCATATCATATCGGAAGGGGTTTATCGCCTGATACCAGTCATGTGATTTTGTATCACGTGATGCAATTTAGCCAATGAGAGCGCAAAAAAAGTCAATGGGTGGGTTATCAACATTTATATAGCGCTTATCCAAAGCTCTAGGGCGGGCGTGGTTGGCGCAGTTGGTAAGATCTCTGCCTTCCGACCACTAGGTTCCCCGTTCGATCCACGGCTTTACCGAGATTCGAATACTTGTGCGACCTTTTCCGCCTAAGCTAACTCAGCTTTCCATTCTTCCGGGGTAGGTAAATGAGTACCAGCGTCTGCTGGGAGCTAACCTGCGATGGATTATTGCCCTGTCCAGGGGGAGTCAAAGACTCTCATCCGCTTAACACTACAGAAACCGGGGATAAGTACTGGCTCCATATGCCACCTGACTCGTAAAGGATTTAACTTTAGCTTTTTTATTCGAAGTTCAAAGCGCTTTATAAGTGATTTCAAATTCCCTGAGCTGAGGTTCTTATAGTTCGCAACAGCGGCTCACATATTTGAAACACTAAGAAAGGCTCTCGTTGTAACAGACAGACCACAACACCGGGATTACTACCCTGCTCTTTTCAACAAGTGAGTGGTTTTTTTTAAGTACCCCGACAGAAGATTGAGAGACTGGACCTACGGCTTAGCGCCCTTATCCCACTAAAGCATTAGTGGGTTATTAAAGAAGTTTTCGTATTACTTTAAGGGTACTGTTTTGTGTCTCCGAACGCAGATTGACCGGTTGTATAAGTTATACATATCTCAACTGGTGAGATATGATAGAATTTGCAGTGATACGAGAGAATTTAAAACACGACTGAAACAAGCTCCTTTCGACAAAGTTAGAGAAACAGGGCCTTAGGAAGAAGATACTAGAATAGGCATTCGTAAAGTTCTAGAGAAGCCACTACCACTACGTGCGAAAGTATGGAGCATTGATCAAAGAACTTATAGAGCCTTGAATTGTTTGGAAAGTTATGGACACATTGTATCCTTTTCTTTTAAATGTTATATTTGTATGTTTTTTTGTTAAGTGATGCTCGCTCTATTAATTTTGGTTTTGAATTTGTTTTTCACGTGCGAGCTTGTTATTTGTTGTGTAGCGTGTTTTCCTTACTTTACTAACGTTGTTCAGTTACTGTGTTCACTTAGTGGGTGGCTCCACCTGCATTGTTCTTCAGTTGGTCAGGATTTAATGGACACGAAACAAATTGTAGAATTGCACACAGTTTAGGTATCCTCCTGAAGAACAGTAACTGTTTTGCTGGGTTTTTTTTCAGCAGCATTCTAGTTATGGCTGTTCAGATATCTATTATAACATCAAAGGCAGGAAAAAGCACTGTTTTAAAAGCTATTGTCTTTCCAAGGTTGTGAATGTGAAAGTAGTGTTCGGGTAGCTGACTAAGGGAAAATACTCGGCTTTATTGATCTTATTTGTTTATTTGTAACAGTATTTAGACAGAGGTGCCCAGTTCAGCAAAACTGGTTTGAAAGGGGGTTTATTTAAAGTAATTTACAAGCAAAAGGTATGTTACAATACAAAAATGGTAAAATTCCAGAAAACTACGATGAAAATATTAAATATATAGTATTTTGCATGAAGTTAAGCAAGATTTTAGATGCCTTTTGAGACTAGACTTGAATTTAGTTAATTCATGTGTCCTCAGTAGGTCCAGATTCTACATCTTAGAGCCAATGATATTGAAGGAGCCCTGGTATTTAGTTGTTTTAGCAAAAGGTGGACAGAGCAAATCTCTGTGGTGTGTTTTGTAAGAGTGGAAGTCGCGAGAAAGCTTTAATTCATTAAGTAAGGTGAAGCCAAGTTATGTAAGCTAAGCTAAATCGTTTACGAGCCTAGTGGCCCATGGAGCCGGCGCTTATCTCCGGTTACTGTAGTATTAAGCGGATGAGAGTCTTTGACTCCCCCTGGAAGAGACACTAATCCATCGCAGGTTAGCTCCCAGCAGACGCTGGTACTCATTTACCTACCCCGGAAGGATGGAAAGCTGAGTTAGCTTAGGCGGAAAAGAAGTTCCCATAAACATTCAAATCTCGGGAAAGCTGAGGATCGAACTGGGGACCTTGTGGCTAGAAGGCAGAGATCTTACCAACTGCGCCAACCACTCCCGCCCTGAAGCCAAGTTATGTAAACACTTAATATTCTTGTCTGAAAGAACTTTTTATAAGCTGGGTTTAAAATCTTCAGTATAATCAAGTAGATGTTTGAAATTCAAGCCTGTAAAAGATATAATCTATAAAAGTGTCTCCGGAGGATTCTCCGCATCTTTTATCCAAATTTAGTGAGAAATGAGGTGATTCTACAGAGGACTGGTGAGAAAAATGAAGTGGCGCTGGATCGGTCATGTGGCGAGGAGAGGAGACAATCATATTGTCAAGGAAGCGATAAACTTTAAGATGGAGGGAAGGAGAAGAGTTGAAAGACCTAGAGAGACTTGGGCGAGAATTGCGAAGAAGGAATTTAAAGGCGGAACGGGGTTAAACTTTGAGCAAGTGACGGACCATGTCCAGGTCAGACACAAATGGAGACTACACGTGGATGCCATGCGGGCTTGCACGGCCTATCATGATTAAGTGAATGAAAAAAATGAAAATGAAATACGGGGTTAAAAAGATTAAAAATATTTTTTTTCTAAAACGGAGAATATTAGGGATTTTAAAATACCACCTTCCAAAGATTTGAAATGCAGCCTCCAGAGAATATTCTTAAGAAGGAAGGTATGGACGAAGAAACGCAATACAACTCTGGATCTAACAGATATAAAATCTCCAGAGCAATAAAGCCGAGGATTTTCATTTTTACAGCATTGGAAGAAACCAACCTATAAATATATTTTTTGTTTGATTTAAATGCCTCACCCAAGAGCTGCTACCTTTAAAACCCAACGTACCTTACTAACTCGGGGTTGTTGAATGTCATAACGACATCAGTTTCATACTGTGGTAACCGAAACAAAGCCACAGCTAAACCTAGAACGTTTTGTGCTTCAACCTTTAATTAATAAAAAAAAAAATTGGTATAATGAAAGATTGAAAATACTTCTTAATTATTTCAAAAATATTTTATCAATTAAATGGTAAATTAATGACAGCGTACCTTGCGAAATTGGCAAAAATAGTTATTTTACCGGCACGGACCAGAGGACTGGGTCCGAGTAAGAATGAGGATTATGGGTATCGAGTAAATGTATAAAAGTGTTAAGGCGCGAATTTTGAATCACTCTAGCAAGGTTCAGCATTCATCTCGAATCGTTAATTTAATGAAAGTTTCTTGCACTTCATCCATTAGGACCGGACCTTGGCCCCTTAAGTTGGCGGCATCGCAGGTGATTACAAAACCACCGGATGGGGGTATACGTTCCCTTTATCCACAATGTGGTTTGAATTTTGTATCCCGCGGTGTCTTGTTAAGTGTTCTTTACTCTAAATATCATTTGTAGTGGATTCCTTAGAGTTTTATAAATGTGAACATGTGTAATTTTTTTGGTCATTGGAGACAGCGGCAGTGTGAACATGTGTATAGCGGTATTCTTGTATCACAAGAAACATCTCGACACCAATAAACTGGTACTGAAGTTCTCGTTGATCTACAGGCCCTTGCATCTATCTCAATAAACTGCTTCTGATGTTCAAGCTGATTTGCAGGCCCCTGTATCTATCCCAATAGACTATTACTGAGGAACTAGTACTGAGGTTCTCGCTGATCTACAAGCCCCTGTATCTATCCCAATTTTTGGGTTTCGCTAAGTTCCGCGAGGATATAACACAATGGCAGATGGAGGTCAAATAATGAGATTTAAACTAGATTCTAAAAAGATTCTTTTGTATAACTGACCACCATGTCCGCTAAACTGGAACCTTATGAATACCACCAATAAACTGATACTGAGATTCTCGCTGATCTACAGGCCCCTGTATCTAAACAAGTTGTTAGCTTTTTTCTGAATGGATAGTGTAGGTAAAGTTATTTTACTCTAGTACTTGGGTAAAAAGGGTTTCTATGAAGCCCAGGATTTTAACCATATCAATCATGGCGAGAAGCGGCAATGATAACTGCATTTATGACTGCTATTTCAACTTTTTTTTTGATTTAATAAGTTTTGTTTGAGGAGTTACATATTCTATAGTTAAATACTTGTCTTTACACTTCAACAATGACAGATTTATTTCTTTAGTATTAGAAAAATGTCTCTCATAAAAGTCTCAAGTTGATCAGTTTTTAGTGTTATACAGTGATGTAGTCCACAGTAGTTAGTCGACTAATAGTTATAGCTGCCCAAACCTAAGTCTGTGTAGTTGAAATGTTTTCTGCTTTGAAGTCACAAGGTCCTAAGTTAGATCCGAGGCTCACCCGAGATTTTAATCATCTTTGTGTGATCTTACTTTCCACCTAAGCTACCATAGCTTTCAATCCTTCCGAAGCAGGTAAGTGAGTACCAGCATCTGCTGGGAGCTAACCTGCGATGGATTAGTGTCCCGTCCAAGAAGAAAAGGATTTAGATTAGGTCTATCAAACCTATTTAACTGCCAACGAGACGGCAGAGCGATGACGCAATACTGGTGAGGCAGCAGAGCATAGAGCCGTGCGAGGTATTGTAAGAATACTGAAAAAGTCTCAAGCAAGCTGACCAAAATGAAATGTAATTGTGGACACTTGGATGAGCCAATCACAAGAAGGATGTGGAGTCACGTGATCTTGGTGACGCTTTTCAACCGTTGTTAACCCTTTCAGTCCAAGTTGTAATGTTAAATTCTCCCAACTGGAGCCCATACTTATCATTGAACAAGTTCAAGAGAATTTTAAATTTAAGCTTTAGTACT
The DNA here is from genome assembly GCA_024336925.2 of Zoanthus solanderi. Lineage (NCBI taxonomy): Eukaryota > Metazoa > Cnidaria > Anthozoa > Zoantharia > Zoanthidae > Zoanthus > Zoanthus solanderi. The sequence goes on along the minus strand of JANCMA020467227.1, from coordinate 3,551 downwards.
TTGCTTTGTTTGATCAATTCTTAATTTCTCATTACCAAATGTTTTATTTTGTATCTGTTATGTAAGGAGATGTTGAATGTGGACAACTGACTGGCAGTGAAAGGGTTAATTAAAACGTCACGCTTTTGACTTGCACGAGGCGTTTAGCATTTCCTCATCTACTTCTACTGTGAAGTTTTCGGCAGACTGTGCTCAGTAACTTACAGAATGAGCAGAAATATAAGTACAACCTTTTCTAGTAAAGTTGCAAATAAACACGTTGAATCTGTGATGGCTAATTGTTCAATCTTACTCAATCCAAGCTAAACGTTAATTTTCTCGTTGGCACTTCAATGCCGGTATATAATTTTAGGTATTTACGAATTTTTGTTAATGTTAAGTACAATAAACGTACCCCCTCATTAAACTTGGACACCAATTGCCTTCCTTGCAACAACCAGGCGCTTTCACATCTAAGAAATAAATTTCACATGCTTCAAATGGCCTTTCAGCGTAATATTTTGCATCTAGGTAAATTTTTAATGTAAATCTAAACTTCTATTTTCAGTCTACATGAAATGTGAAAACCTAGTTCACAACAAATTCAAAACAGAGGAGAAGGGATCGCCATTCAAATTAGAAACGTATGACTATTAATTATTTGTGCATCCAATTCCCCCTCGAGGTCTTTGTCTCCACATAACTTAATACGTATATGTGGTCGGCAGCATGACTGGTTACTGCCACTGAAGTAGTTTACATCTGTTAGATCACCTACACTTAAAAAGATTTTAGAAATAATAAAGTAACTCACTGTGTCAACAGAAGATCTTCCTTTGGAATGGGTTCAATATTTACAACCTGAAAAGATGTCAGGATTGCGACTTTTAATGAAATTTTCTTTATTTTTTGTTAACGTTTTCCCCTATGTCAATGCTGTGAATGCAACATTTTGTTTTCAGGGGACACCTTAACTAGTGCTCTCTTGGCAAAACGTTCTTCCTTTCATCGAATGTAGGGTCCCATGCATGCAAATCAAGAGTAAATATTGGGTAGCTTTCGAAATACAACAATTAGAAGGCCAGGAAGGTCAATAAATATTTTTTTTAATAATTATACCTGTCTAGTGTTTGAAAGATGGATAAATATGATCGAGTATATTTAACTGAAAGGACAGTAATATAATTTTGATAAGATAATTAAACCTTTATCTATGATTATGTACATTTTTTACGGTGCAGCTTTCTGCTTTTTCAGTAAACGTGCACATGCTTCTATTGCTACTGTGTTGATAGACGGTAGGCACATTGTGCTCAGGAATGTACATAGGTACAAGTAATGTAGGTGATGTGAGTCCGTAACCAAAGCACAGGAAGTCCAGTATGATACTAAATCTTATGTCAAATTAACAATCAATATTCATATAAACTTCAGGCAAGACCTGGCTTTGCTTCAATATTCCTGGGCGGCAAATATTTCTTGCAGACACTATGCAGGGTTTTTAAGCTGAATCCAAGTGAATCTCAACAATGCAACAACATGCACTATTAGACCACTTTTTACTTTCCTCAGCAAAGCATTAGAAACAGGTTTTGATCAACAGAGAGTATAATATGCTCTTTCTTATTGTAAAAAACAAACTAATCATCATCAATCCAATTTTGACCCGGGTTTATCCTTGTAAATGGGATGGACAGATTTACCCCACTTTGCCAACATTCTCTCCAACTCCCACTCTCCATCTCACTCCATTCAAGGTATCCTCCTTCTCCTAACCAACACTCTTGCTCTCTTTTTTCACTTGCATCTTCCATGTCTTTTTTGGTTGTCCTCGCTTCCTCTTGCCCTTCACTTCAAACTATAACGCTCTTCTCAAAACATGCCCATCATCCCTCCTCAACACATGCCCGTACCATCTCACTCCATTCACCTTTGCCATCTGAGTCACTGTTTCCTTCAATCCCAACATCTCCATTAGGTTAAAAAAAGAAAAAGAAAACGATTATAGCAAAAGCTAATGAAAACAGAAATATACCAGAGGAAGTCCTCACAGCAGATACAAGAGATACATGCCAATGACTGTTTTCCCAAGGCAAGTTAAATGAAGTGCAATGGGCGAATTAAGTCTCTCCTTTGTTGCCCATGCTGGCAAGTTGTTTTTAACTAATATTATGACTGCTAAAACAAAATTTGTTTTTTGTAATGAAACAAGACTTCGTCACAACAGAAGATAGAAATCTTATGCCGGTTGGTTGTGAACATTCTACCTTTGATTATAAGGCTTAATGATTCACTAGCTTCATATATATTAAAATTGTTTATTACAAAATATTTTGAGACTGATCTGTGGCCATTTTGTTCTATGTTACCTAGGTCATCTCAACCAGAACTACAGGATTTAACAGCAAGTGTCTGTGAATATTATTCAGGGCAATCAATTTGGAAGTCTAACTTGCCCCATGTGCAAGCGGCCAAAAATGTGAAGTTACTTCACTGAACACAGATACTGTAGCAAACTTGTAAAACTCGAGCTCCCATGTATTATCAAAGCATGCTGATATGTGCACAGGGTTCTTTCTTGATAAAGCTTCCTACTGGGTTTATTTTGTAAACAGTAACTTTTAATTAATAAAATTATTGTTTTGAACATCAAGTAAATTTATATATTTCTCTGATCGTCTCACGATTCTTGTCGTTGAAAAGACTGTGACATTTCAACTGCAACTTGCATCAGGCAATGGGGTAGACTGTGAGAAGCGCTAGTTATATACATTTTCTCATTCACTGATCAGTGCCGTGATTGGTTGATCTAGCGGCACCCTGATTGGCTAACTTACCAGCTCTATGATTAGTTCGATCTCTATGTTTCTATATGGTCTTTGAACATCCAAGCGTGAGGTATTTTGATCCCGCTATCTCTGCTGATGTTGTTTCAATGTAGTCTGATCTGAAAAGCCTCTTTAACTCTTTGTGAATACCAATTGATGAGAATCCCTGTCTAGACATCTGATGTTTTCCCAATCATGGGAATGGCCGATCTTGTTGGCATGTTCTGAAACAGCAGATGTGTCAGTATGACCAAAGCAGATGTCTTTTGTGTTCTTAAATTCTTTCCTGTACCATTCTTCCTGTTTTGCCAATGTAAACATTATCACTTGTAATCACTACAGGGGATCATTTACACAACCTTGTCTTGTTAGCACGTACTAAATGTTTCCGTAGCGTTGTCTCTGATTGAAAGACGGTTGAAATGCAGTGTTCTTGAAGGCAACATCGACGTGACTGTGAAACACCTTCAACATAGGGAATTACCGCAACAGCTCTGTGGTTCTGTTCTCTATCTAAAGCTGGTTTAGATCTGGTTTATAAGACTTTCTTCAGGAAAAAGGATGGATAGCCATTAGACATAAGGGCCATGAAAATACTGTGTTTTTTTTTTCTTTTCCCACTCAACAACAAGAATCGCAAGACAATCAGAGAAATTATATTTTATATTGATTCCCATGATGGATAATATTTTAATTTTATTTCATTAATTATTATAATTATATTATTTTCTTTTTTTGAAATTT
>JANCMA020467120.1:0-10711 GCA_024336925.2 Zoanthus solanderi | reverse complement strand
GTAGTTGGCTTTGTTTGATCAATTCTCATTTTCTCATCACCAAATATCAGATTTTGTATGTGTTATATAAGGAGAAGATGGTTGTTGATAATTGACTGGCATTGAAAGGGTTAACTGGGCAGGCATGGTTGGTGCAGTTGTAAGATCTCTGCTTTCCAACCACAATAATAATAATAATAATAATAATAATAGAGCTTTATTATTTGATTTAGGCAAGTAGAATTACATGAAATTTACAATTTTTAAAATTTACAAGGTCCCCAGTTCGATCCTGGAACACGCTGCTGAGATTCAAATATTTATGTGACCTTCTTTTCTGCCTAAGCTAACTTAGCTTTCCATCCTTCCGGGGTAGATAAATGAGTACCTGCATCTACTGGGAGCTAACCTGCGATGGATTAGCATACCGTCCAGTTGCAGTCAAAGACTCCCATATCGCTTAACACTACTGAAACCGGATAAGCACCAGCTCCATGGGCCACATAGCTAGTAAAGGACTTAGCTTTTTTTAGCTATATCTATTAATGACTCGAACTTGTAATGATATATATTATATATATTTTGACCAGAATCTCAATCACCATCTACTTACTCATCATAAAACTCTAATCCCATAACTCCAGGGTTCTTCACAATATGATACTCTGATGGTACAATAGTGTTAGGAATTGTACGAGGTTCAATCTGCAATGATTTTTTGGAAAAAGCATGGTCAAAAGCATTAAGATTAAATAATTTTAAATACTGTATATATCAAGTAAACATTTTTATAAAATAATTGGGATAGTACGTGCGTTTTGATTGGTCTACAAGTGTGTTTTCATAGCGCTATGAAGCACGAAAATGACCTGAGCAATATGGTTGGCTCTATCTCCAAGTTGTGAGAAGTTACAGTTTCATGAAAGAAATTATAGTATACATACACGCTTCGTATATCGTCTTTCTCTTTGTTAAGACGGAAACTAATAATTTTATAAAAGAAAAAAAAACATGTTATCCGTGCCTTCATAGCCTGGTGAAAACCTCAGCAAAATTTGTGAGAATTCTCGAGCAGGTGAAAACCCTCGACTGCGTCTCCGGTTTTCACGGATCTGCTCTCAAACTGTCCTAAACGTTCACCTCTTTATGACAGAATACCTAAAGCATGAACTACGTTTCACAGAACATTAGTTTCTTCTTGAAACCAACAATGAATGACGCGTTCAATTTAAAATGAATTGAAGTGAATCTTGAGAGAAACTTTTTTTTAATATATAGGGTGGCAATTGGATACTAAGGTGTTGTAATATCACATTCCTGGGTACTACAAGAGAAAAAAATTCTTAGTGCACAGCATTAGGGTCGACTTGGTTGTTGTGTTCATATCTTCGTTCTCATTCTTCATTTAACTCGGGTTCCCAAATCTGAATATTTTTGTGGCTACTAAAAGTTACTAAATGGGTTAAGATGGAAATTGGGCCTTGGGGTTTAAGTCTCTGCAGTTACCACATGCTAATGAGGCAAAATTTTGACCAGGGGTTTCAAAACAAGGTGTCGCGCGTCACAAACAACATTTACCGTCTTTATTTCCCACATTTACTTTCACCACAATTGCTCAGAACACAGTTGCATGAAATTTTGGTGCTTCTCCCAATGTGTATAATTTGATTCCTAAGTCAATGTTTACAAGGAAATCTTTGCATTTTTAACAAAAACAAAGGTCGCCAAAATCATGAGAGAATTCATCTATCTACGTAGAAATTTTGGACCTTTGGCCTGTACAAAGTTCCAGCTCCAACTTTACATTTCCCAACATCAACTTTAAATATTTTTGAAACCCCTGTTGACCTAATATAAAAATTTCCTAATTTCTCGTAAGCAACCACCTCCTGTAAGTTACCACCTAATACAGATATTTTATTACTTACCATATTTATTCGAATGAGCGCCCTGGGCGCTAATTAAATATTTTGCCGTTTGGGATGGGCGCTTATTCGAGGTAGGCCTAATTAACTTTTCACGATTTTCAGCAAGTAGTAACTTTATTTTGCGTGAACTTAGTGAAAAATGCTTACGATTTTCACACTTCACTCGGTACAGGTCTTCACTCTCATCGTGTGTCATCGATGTCCACTGAGAAAATGAAATGATCAACACAACTCTTGTTCATTTCACTACGAGTGTCTAATTTCTTTCTCTTTTCTTTTTATTAGCTTATTTGGAGGATAGGGTGGGCGCTTATTCGAGGCTGGGAGCTAATTAACTTTTTTTCAAGTGCTTTTTGGGTGGGCGCTTATTCGAAGTGGGCGCTAAATCGAGGTTGGGCGCTAATTCGAATAAATTCCGTACTGTAGATACATAGTAATTTTGTACCTGGTCTTGCTTTGATGAAATCTGTTCATTACTTCCATCAACTTCAGCTACTGCTTTGTAAGTTTCTTTTGTAAACTCTTCTGAATATTCTGAAGGTTTTTTCTTTTCTTTTTCTTCTTTTGACATCTTAACAATAGCATTGCTCTTTTTATCTTTTTCTTTTGACTGCTTGCTTTTTTCTTGGGATGTCATAGCATCATACAAAAAGGAAATATCCCTGTAAAGTATACACGCTGTATTTTAAGCACTTGATATGCAAAGAATGGATCTCAAATGGCTGCTTTCGTTTTGCATTGATTCAAAGCATCGCTCTAAAGCATCAATCATCTTTAACTAAGCCCTTCCTTCTCACATACTCCTCTATACACTGCATTAAGTCTTTCTATGTTGTGTCTGCAACATTTAAAAACATACTTAATAGAATAGCCACTCTCTGTGAAAAGCTGTGTTCCTATCATCTTAACTGGCCTTTTCTCACAGACTTCTCTAGATCAAACCCAATTCCAACCATCATTAACAAATTAATCCTTCCTTCTCATATCCTCCTCTATGCACTTCATTCAAGTCTTTCTAGGTTGTGCATGCTGCCTTTAAACCTGTTTAACAGGTTCATCCATCTCATCGCTTTTCATCTGAAAAGCTGTGTTCCTTGCATCTTAACTGGCTCCTTCTCACAGACTCCTCCAGATCAAACTCAACTCCATTTATTTATTACCACAAACTAAACGTTCCTTCTCAAATTCTCCTTTACACACAGCATCCAGGGCTTTCTAGGTTTTGTCTAATCTTGATCTTTAAGAGCTCTTCTTTTAAATTACAAACCTGCTAAACAGGTTCTTAACCTGCACATGTCCTTAATATCTTAACTGGCTCTTTCTCACAAACTCCTTCAATTTGTTAGGTTCATTGCTGCAGCCATAGTAATGACACAAGATAATATCAACACTTTGATAGGAGCTGAGTAACAGTAAAGGCAAATCATGTATATACATAAATTAATTTAAGGCATATCTAAAACAGATCTACATAAATTATACATTGTTACATTCTTTTCATACAAGCACAATCCATAAAAGAAATTACAGATAAACAAGTTTACTTATCAGATAATCTCTATCCAGGCTGATTTTTATTACTGACAATAATTAGAGTCGTGATGTCAGAGCACATATTCTAACACAATAATTAAACCTCAATTCCAACCCACTCCAGAAATCATGACAGCCATCAGATCCCTCAAGAATGGAAAAGCCCTGGACAGGTCAGCCTCATTGCAGAGCTCTTCAAGGCAAACCCAGAGTTTGCAGTACAAGTTCTTCAAAAAGAAACAACAACCTAATAACTGGAAAGGGGTGTCATTATGTTCAAAGACACTGAAGAATGAATCCCTAAGCAACTATAACAGTTGGAGAGGAATCACCCTCTTGTCTGTCCCCAGCAAGATCTTAGCCTCGCTCATCATTTACATCATTCTCTGCATACCAACGAGTAATCTCTATACAACACATTACTTACCTCCCAGCTCCACACAGACAAGGTGGCTGTTCAGTCAAATGCTTGAATTTATCCCTTCCTTTCGAGTAGTTCCAAACATTGGCTGGTTTTCGTTTTGCTTGAATTGATACGTTCTAAAAATAATAAATTACAGTGAGAATTTAGGAAGTTGGCCTGAGTCAAATGCAAAGTTTTCTACAAAGTGATTTCGAATTTTCAAATTTCCAGAGTTTTCCTATAATATCTGTATTTATGAACCCTATCAAAATCTGACAAGCTAAAAACACTGTGTTGCTTTTCCTTATTAAATATGGTAATGAAATTAAATTTGACCACCTTACATTTGACTTATTTGAGAAAAAAATGTAATTTCATTTACGTACATTTTTAGAACACTTTGCAACTTCAGAAACTTCAACCATCAAATTGCTTTGGTTTCAAAACATAAATCAGAATGATATTTATAGCATTCCATAATTTAACAAAAAACACAGTTCTAAACCTGTTAAACAACTTTTTCTTACTCTTCTGTTTTCTTCTGTTAAGATTTTAGTCAAACAATCTCACATTATTGGCAATTATCCTTGGAATTATAACTATACTCAACATACTCAGGGATCTCCCTAAATAAAATGGAGTAGCCGGCAGAGGAATTTATAAAGGCCGTTGGATGCAAAACAAAGTATTTATTATTTTTTTTATTTGGATCTGAGTAGCCAGTGCGGCCCGGACGACTAGCCGGCGATTTTTGCCGGTCGCTGGGGGCTTACAGAGATCTCTGCATACTATAAAACAATATCAATGAAGTACCCCATTTTTACTTACTAATTATTATATATAATACAAATAGCATGCGTTGCCTTAATTTAGTTTTGCAAGTAATCAAAACGCAGGTAATTACAAATTAAAGTAAATAATAAATTAACATACTACAAGGAGGAGGCAGGTCACCCTTAATCTGGGTGTCCTCTCAATCTAAAATTTGAAAGTATTGTGACTTCCATCATGGAAGATTTGATCAACTGAAATTAGTTCATCTTGTGAGCACTTAAAGTTGTGAATGTAGGAAACAACATATATCCAAGCACATATTAATTATATATGTACAGGTAATATATATTTAGCACTGACCTAAGAAATAGTGCAATTCTTATTTTGACAATATGACACCTCACTTCTTTAGTTGTGATATTCAGTTTAAAAATGTGATTTTCAAAATGTCAATAATACACATCTACTTGCATTAATTGTGAACCAAGAGGCCTATAAATTTCCCCACATCTCAAGAAAGCTCACATCTTCAGTGTACGTAGGTTTTTTAGTATCACCTAATTTCTCTGCAGTGCCAGGGACAGATCCAAAAATCGTAAAAAAGGGGTCAAACTTTTCAAATTTTAGACCCAATCCTCAAATTCCCTTGTGAGCTCCTTTAATGGCTGCTAAAACATATATTGATCAAATTTACAACAAAAAGTTTAATCCACACTTTGGAATCAAAACATAGTACATTGTCTATCTAAAATGAGCTAAATAGAAAAATGTGCATGGCTACAGCGAAAGTTTATTGAAATGGTTTGAGAAACTATCAGTGCTGTTGAAAAATGGGGGGTCCAGGCCCCTTCCACCCTTTCCCTACATCCACCACTAATTGCTCCTCTTCGTATAAACTTAAAAAATCCTCGAATACTAAATTTATGACCAACAGTGAATTTGCACTGTCTTGGCTCCACATTGTCCCCAGTAATTAAACTAATGTTCCTACACCATTAATTTATACTAGTTATATTTCAAAAAGCAAATTAATGTTGATCTAATATTCAATGGTTGTGACTGCAGTACTACTGAGTAGTTTGTGGTTAATACAAAGTAACATGTTCACTAATGTCTGAGTTCTCAGTGTTGTATAGCCTGCAAAACAATGTTCAGCAGTTGGGTTAGGGTAACGATTACTGTGATATATAATTACAGAAAATAGATGAGATTTGTATGCATTAACTGTCGGCACAATTAAGTACGCCCCAATACGGAAATTTTACCCTGATTTCAATCGCACTGAGTTAAGACAATACGTAAGAGGCTGAGGAATTTTTTATTTTTACAGGTTTGATAATTACAGTCTCGGGCTCAACATAATTTGTAACGAGCAATATTGGAGCCCTGGAAGTGTTAAATACGCATCAAGTTGCATGCGTCGTACATGTAAGAAGCAAATAGTGCCATAAATGGATGCTGTAGATGTTACTGAAACAAATAATGCAAATTTTTGCGCCGATCGAGATTCAGCACAATCGATACCTCTGCGAGAGCTACCGCAGTGGCTATGATTCAAAATATAATACACATTCAAAAGACCTTTTCTTAAACTGAACCAGAAATCTGACAATTTTACACAATTTTGTTTAACAATTGATAGTTGTATTCTCAAATTGAAAATGAATAAAATGTAATAAAAATATTTGTTTCTAAAATATAGTAATACCAACCTCAATTCCTCCCAACTTCTTGTACCTGTTCGGCGGTCCAAGCTGTTCTCGTGTTGGGGGAGTTGGAACTTTAGTTAAGCTGTTTAAAATATCCATTGGAATAAAATCATTGCCTCCCGTAATGAAGGTTTTTTCTGGATTCAAGACGCCGTCAGCATCAACAATCGCGGTTTGAAGTTTCTCGTCATTTCTGAAAACTCTCCCTTCTACGATCGGAAGAACACAAGGTGAGCTGGGAGTTTTAGCAGCTTTTGTTCGTCCTAGTGACGAGTTTATTACAGCATCACCAGTAGCATTATTTGTTATAGCTTCAGCCGTTTTTTTAGCAGTATCTGCACTCATGTTTCACAGAAGGTGAAGCAATGGAGAACCCAAAGCGGTGCCAAAAATAACCAGAAATTGTTTTGAATTCTGCAGTCAGATAAACTCTTGCCCTCGATAACTCCTTGTACTTGAAAATATTTTAAAGTTTAATGCACCCGCTTGGAGCTGCATTAAAAATAAAAAATTTAACAAGCAAATCAAAAGAACAAAACCAAGACTTTGAAGTATCCGCCATGTTATCTCCAAGAATGATCGCTATGGCAACGACACCTTGCTAGGTTTCGCCCCAGATTGCTCACGGTTAGTCCCGGGAAATTTGAAGTCCTGACATTTCCATCTCTAATTCTATTTTTGTGATAACTGTTTACCACAGGAGGGGGGGCTTTGGGGTTTTCGGTTTGGCGGTTTCGGCCTTTTTTTGGAGCGGTTTTTCGGTTTTCGCTCGAAAAAGTTGCGGTTTCTCGGTTATGTTGTCCTTTGCGGTTTGCGGTTTTTCCTTTATTTAGCAGTCGGTAATTCGGTTTTGGCAAAAAAACTATTGGTTTGATTTGTTGTTTTGTGTGGTTTTCGGTTTTTAGCGTTTGGTTTCCGATTTAATAATACTGTTTTAAAAGGTAAGTTAGATTCCACTTCCAGGGTTTTAAAAACTGGGAAACGTACTAAATTTTCGGGTTTGATGTTTTTTATGCGGTTTTCGGATTTGATCAAAATTTTTTGCGGTTTTTTGGTTTCGGGTAAATTTTTGTGCGGTTTTGCGGTTTTTAATATGCCCCAACGCCCCCCTCCTACAGTACTACAATTTGAAAATGCACGTACGTAGTTTCAAATTATTTCTAAAATATCCTTTTCTATGTACACAATTGATATTTTATCAAAAGATTGTAATAATAGCAATAATGATAAATATTGAAAAAAACGGACAACTGTTTTCAAAGACATGTTTCGGCATGCTTATGCCATCGCATCATCAGTTTAATGGATATTTTATCATCCTATCCTACAGTAAATTGCATGAAACCATACCCTTTTTTATAGCAACGCCGACAGATTGCTTTTGAACTAGCACTCTCAACACAACAGTCAACAGACAAAAGTATCAATCGAAACTAACTATGAGCAATGAAAAGGGAGATTGGTCAGATATAAAACATTTGGAATACAACGCAAAGAAACTTGTTTTCTCGGCCTTGGTTAACTCCGTTGCATTTTAAACAACGAATGAAGTTGATATATTTAAAAAACAGAACATCGGCTCATAACAAAAACTTAATCATTAACAGACCTGTCAAATCTCACGCATTTTGCATGAGTCTCACGCCTCAGCGTCTTTTCTCACGCTCTCGCGCATTACACCGATATAATCTCGCGTATGTCACTTGCGTGATCTCTTTGCTGCTAAATTTTGACGTTTAAAAAAATGTGAAGGACCTGAGATTCTCATTCTGACGACGCCTTACTCCCTCGGTTTCGTCCTGCGTGGAAGCAAAGACTCCAGAGCTTTCATCCATTCCCCCTTAACAACCCTCGTTTTAGTCGAGACTAAACAGGTTACTGGTTAGTAGCTCAAAACGAGGCTTTAAAAAGCACGTTTGTTCGGTGCAGTCCCGGTTGCTTTTAAACCCAATCTAGACCCCAAGGGAACATTGTCCAGCATCCTCACCATTAAATTGGCTTGCAATGAGGCAGCTCAGCAATTTCAACCTAACAAAGAGCTTCTTAAAACAGCTAAATTGGCAACAAGAGAGTACAATTTAGGGATCCACCATTAGAAAAGTGATCGAGGGGAGCTGGGGAATTTTCAGCTTGCTTTCAGCTTCAATCAATCGTAGCAATGCCCCTTCAAAGAAGGATTTTGTTTATGAACCCTCCCTCTGCCAAAACCCCTCCTCCCCCCTCCTCCCCCCATCCCGCCAAACCTCACGCATTCCAACTTCCAGGGGTTGACGTCTGTGCATTAATTGATTAAATTTCAACCTTGAGCGGTATCAATTAATTTAAAGTAACTGTAAACATCAGGTTGGTAACGGGCATTATTCCTTAAATCCACCATAGATAACATTGAGCCTGAATGCTGGGACGTTTCGAAAAGAAAGCGTGAATAGAAAGTTGTTCTTATAAAAAAAAATTAAAAAAGCGTGTACTAATAAACTCCAACAGTAACTAATACTGTGCTGTACAATATACATGTGCATTGTCGTATCTCCTCCAAATTTTGTACTTTGTTCACTAAATGTTTGGAAATTATATAGTTTGGCATATATGGCATATAAGAACAAAACATGAACATTCTGAGGCTCAAATTGCTGAAAAAATAAGAACATTGAGCCTCAACAAAATTTTACTAGTTCTTATATTAAAATGGGTGCTTTATGCGAGGCACTTTACAATTATAATAAAAAATCCTAACTTGAAAATCCAGGTTCTTTTCAATAACTAACTACAGTTCTTTCCAAATGTCACTACTACATGCTACTTTATACTGTTATTCTTTGATAACACGCAATTCTGTAAGACCAAGGTTTTGATGAATTTTGGAAGGATGGGGGTTTTCTGCCAATGATAATATTTTTTTGCCTTTTTTCGTCCCTATTATCCTATAAGAGATAAGCCTTAAAGCAGTTCTTTGAACTCGCCCTTGCAGCTTCATTGCTTGTGGCTGTAAAGCTGTACCGTGCTGATGAGTCCTAACAAGGACGAAACAGCTGTCCACGGTTGCTCCAGTTACTTGCATTGTTGTTGCTCGGGTGAAGCCGGTTGTGCGCATGCGTGTAGGTTCTGGCCAAACCGTGGAGTTGAGTTCGGGTGGTTTGTGCTTTCTCGTTCTACTATCCTATAAGAGCCTGTTTATGCTGACTCCAAAAAACATTAGATCCTACTTGTGGGTCTTTACTGTAGTACTTCCTTTGCATCTCTCCACATTTTGCTATCTTGATGATGTGATTTCATGTGAAGGAGGGGTAAAATTGGAGGGAATATACTTGTAAATTATAAAACCAGCGTGGGATGTCTTTAGGGTGAAAGTAACTTACATACATACTGCTTTTCGATATGAAAACATTATGACAACGGTATACACACTGGAGGACTTGTTCTTTATGCAGTTCCATGCCTCTGCTCCCTAGTACTTGTTCCCAGTATAGGCCTGCTTTCACTGGTACTGCGACTGTTTTAACTTGGCACATTAATTCCATCGCCAACACCCCATTTTCCCTTGCATAAGATTCACCACAAGGTTTTCCGGTGCCTGTGCTGTTAGCAAAAGTAATTGGTAGCTTTGATGTTAATGTATTCTAATCCGGGATTTTGTTGTTACTCAGACTGTGTTTCCATAACTGCAGCAGCACGTGCAAAAGATATCTCTACGAACTGGGGTTTTAAAAAGGTCAAGTTTTGTTGGTAAAAAAAAAAAAAAAACTAATTAAGGGAAACGTTTGAAAGTGAAACCCTCCCTTGCCTTAAAAGTTACAATGAATGTCTAAAGATTTAATGACCCGCAATGCTTTCAAAAACAACCAGCCAGTTTGGAAAGTATTTGATGCCGTTATATTTAGTTTCATTAAACTGATTGAAATGTTACGTCTGCATGTCCTGCATGTGCGCTTTTGGATGGTGCCTCTTAGGGTTTCAAATAGACCTGAGCTACACCCAGATTGGTACCTCTTAGGTGGGCTGGGTACAAAACGAAGACCCTGGCTAAAATCGATAAAAACCGCAAATCTTGTTGCTCCGTGTTCTACTTCAGTCAAGAATCATGCTTGAGCCTATTATAAGTGATCTCAAAACGATTTAAAGGGGTCTTCTTTTTTTCGGCTTAGGTTTTTGGTCCTCGTTTTGTACCCACCCCTTATAGGTGTTCCGTTGCAATTTTCCTACGAACATCCCCGCCCCAAAAAGTTGGGATTCCATATCCCCACCCCTTCCGGGACTAACGTTCAATGTGTGAGACTTGAGAGCTCTGGTAGCGTCAGGTTCCCCCTGTGGTTGCGTTCGACGTCAGGAGAACGCAATCATAATCTTGAGCAGGCGAAAAAAATCTCGATTTTGTGGTTGATCCAAAT
>JANCMA020467119.1:2500-20524 GCA_024336925.2 Zoanthus solanderi | reverse complement strand
ATTATCTGACTTCCAACCCTAAAATAGCTCTGGCGAAAGTCCGTGAAGCGATGGCGAATATTCCTCAAAAGTCTAGAGTGCACCGGTGAAATTCGCCATTCGCCGGCCTTTAACTGAAACCCTGTTAGAGTATGGATTTTCATACATAAAACAGTTTTCAAAATGAAACCAATCCAAGCAAGTAAAATGAATTTCTCTCTATATATTAATAATAATATAAAAATATTACACAGAAAAAATATTTTGAAAAACTACTTGACAAGTAAAACTTTTAAAAGTATGTACATTTTTATTTACTTCTTGTGATTCCCGATTTGAATTGTTCCAAAATGCATTATTTTAGTATAAATTGCTTTATGTAATTATAATAACCAACCACAAAACAAAAAATGTAACAATAGCAATCACAAAACAGAATATGTTACAATAACCAATCATTCGCCTTTATCACACAGCAGCCATATTGTCCCCGGAGACTAATAATGCTTTGTTTTAGCACCCCAAGCCTCGCAGCCATAAAAATTGGGAGCGAGGCTTATGTTGGTGAAACAAAGCTTTTTTAGTCTCTACGGACAATATGGCTGCCTTATGATAAAGGCCAATAAAAACTCAAAATAACAGCACCAGCTGTTATCATGACAAGGAAACTATAGAACCAAAATTCTTTTTCTGATTTTTCCTAACTTCAATGAAAATAGTTTGGGCAGTGAAATGGTCATTTTGAAATTTGGTTTTTAACTTTGGACAGCTAGGGAAAAAAATCAATGTTTATACCAGAATAATAATTAGGGAATACTGGAAGATCTGTAATTCTTTCTAATAATCTTGACTCAAATTTATTACTACAAATACTAAACAAACAACTAGCTTACAGGTCTCATTCTGTCGGCCAAAAATTTTTCAGTGACATATGAGAATACAAATTCTTGTAGTAATTCTCTAATTTTTCTTGTTACTATTGAATATGAAGTACTATCTAGCTGCTGTATGATATATTGTTTAAATATATGCACCTCTTCTAAGTTGAAAGTATCAAAAGTAGTTTACTATTATGCCATTTATGGAGTCAAAAAAAAACTTTTAAGTTCCAATGTTTTCTAGGCAAAAAAATCAAAAACTGTTACCCACACAAAATTGAAAGCCTAAGTCCTAAATAGAATAACAGTGTCTGTTTGGAGCTAACCTCCAGTGGATTAGTGCCTTGTCCAGAAACCTGAGAAATGTGTTGGCTCAATGGGCCAATTGGCTCATCTTAAAGAATTTTGCTTTTAGCTTAACTAACTATTTGATTACCATTATAAAACATACCATTGCTGTTGCTATTGTGTTGACAATGGGTAGTTCTGCATCCACAGAGCTCGGAACTGCATCCGCACTAAAATAACAACAAAGTTGATTACGGCTTACCATACTTCTTGGTGTATAAGTTGCTCCTTAATTTTCAACTGAAAATATGCAACTTTTTAAATGTTCAGTATAAACATAAAACCCTGACACTGTGACCATGCAGGATCTGGGGCGGATCCAAGGGTGGTTCAGGTGGTTCGGTCGAACCCCCTAAATGGAAAGAAAAAAACATTCTAACACGTGGGGTTTCAGAGGAAGAAACATAAGTGAATCCCATTTTTGAGGAATCTTAAGCGTGACTCTTTAATAGGACAAATTAAATAGAGAAGACAAATATATTACAGTGATTTAAGTCAGTTGATCTCTATTATTGTGAAGGCTTAAACGTAGTCCTTGTTTAATAAAATTGCCTTAAAAAAAGATAGTTTGTTAAGGTATTAACCTGTCCACCACCATCCCTCAAAACGCAGGAAATCGCATTTCCGAGGACTGAAATTTCAAAAGTTTTAGTAGAATTGTTGAAGTCACAAGGTCCAGAGTTTGAATCTGGCTCTGGCATTTTTTGTTTGACTTTTATAATGAAAAAGTTTACTTCACTTTCAATCCCTATATGGCTCAAGAACGGTGAGTACATTCTTCTACACTGGGCTAACCTGTGTGTCACCTCCACAGTGAGTCAAATAGATATCTGAACAGACATAACTATCTAGAATGCTGCTGGAAAAATATATCAAAACAGTTACTGTTCATCAACAGGACGCCTAAATTGTGTGCAATTCTACAATTGTTTACAGCTCCTGGAGATTTAATGATTTAAATCCTGGAGTTAAATGATTTAAATCCTGGAGTTTAATGATTTAAATCCTGGAGTTTAATGATTTAAATCCTGGAGATTTCAAGACTTGCATCAATTTACAGTCAAACCGAATATTCTTGACAACCTTGCAAACATTTGTGCTGCAACATTGGTATTTTGATTGACAGTTTGAGCAAAGCAAGTAACAACCTGCCAAACAAGCCAGTTGCTCAGTAACATATTGTGCTTTGTTGCAGAATTGGAGAATTTCGCTGAATTTAGATTAAATACCATTTGTTGCAAAAATCTAACAACTTATGTAATTTGTGTCTATTTTACAGCAGGTGACCACAAGGCAATATTACTTGTTCTTTTTTTTCAAGCAAAGTAGCACAATTGCAGTTTATGTAAGCCATACAGAATTTGCAACTTACACATCAAATAAATTTGAAACTTGCTCTACCCAAACTGTCAATCAAAATACCAAGTTGCAGCAGTTACAAAGTTTTCATCAAAAGATCATCCAGTTTGACTGAAATGTATTTTCTGAAGCACTTCTTCAGAGAAAAAAGATACTTTTTTCTGTTACCACTACATAGATCAAGTTCCCATTTTCAAAAAGTTTGACTGAAAAATGGCCTGTCTTTGTCAAGATACTGATGCTAACAACATATTGCAGTTTTATATTAGAGTTTCCACATATATTTCACCTGATTCAACTAAAACTAAATACAATTTGAGTTACTTATAAAAATGTATAATACACAAATTACCGTCCAACGCATGCCAGCATGTAAAACGGATGTAAAACTGTATATGATGATGATGATGATGATGACACATGAAAAATTAATGCAATCAGCCAATAGGCTTTTGAAAGTTTTACAAATACTTAAGTTCTACACCATAGTGAAAATAATTTTAAAACTGGCATTTTGGACTGTAGTCCTTCGTTGGAGTGAATGCATGAGAGATAAATTAAGAGGTGTTTATACAGTGATGCAAAGCAAGATAATGCAATAGGTAGATAAG
This sequence comes from Zoanthus solanderi, assembly GCA_024336925.2. NCBI lineage: Eukaryota > Metazoa > Cnidaria > Anthozoa > Zoantharia > Zoanthidae > Zoanthus > Zoanthus solanderi. The sequence goes on along the minus strand of JANCMA020467119.1, from coordinate 17,349 downwards.
ATAGGTACATAAAAAAACAAAAGGAAATAAAAGGATAGAGGTGTGTGTGAAAAAAAATTTGTTAAAAAGACAAAAAGTATCTGAGGCAATAGAAGGTTAACAGAAAGTGAAGCGTTCATTTATCCCATGGGGATTAAGAGTGCCCAAAGCTTGAATTAGTTGCAACAATTGTTACCGCTGTTAATGACAGAAAGACCAAATGCAACAAAATTAGAAATAGAGTGATTAGAAGAATTAAAATGGTGAGAGACTTTTGAAAATGTTCAGTTTAGCTTACTACAGTTAAAATACATGTTTGGGATTAGGAAGAAAAATGGAAAAATGGTCATGAAATAGAACTTTTAATCAGGGAAGACATTTTACAAATTTTTTGTTATGCATTTATTGCTTGTAATCAAAGACAACAAGGCATACATTAAATAATAATTTTGTATAATTAACAATTAGACCTTGAGGACGAATGGACTATGAGTTAATAGCCCATGAAGCCGTAGGCTAAATGGGCTATTCAAACTCGTAGTTTATAAGGCCGAGAGGTCTAACTGTTTTAGTATAAGCCTACTAATTGGTCAAAAAGGATGTACAAATTAAAATATCGATGAAATCCTCTGATATTAGAGCAAAACGTGGCTCATTACTATTTTGATCTGCCATCTTTTCTCTACTAGTAGGCTATCACAAATAGACCTCTAGTAGAGTAGCCAATCAGAATGCAGCATGCGTATTAGATATGGTACATGATTTGTTTCAGAAATCGGAAATTTTTATCATCGGTTCACCTATTTTTAATTTAATAAAAATACCTATAACACTATTCCCTTGTTAAAGAAATCTTTTTGTATAGTCAGAGATTTAATGTTAACTATTTCACAGTTTAAATAAAATCACTATAAAAAAATATAACATCTAGTAAAGGCAGGAGAGCTATTGTGAGAACTATTTCTACTTAACACTAAAATGAGTAACAGTTATAGTTGAATAAAAACTTGGAGAAGGCATCAAAGGAATTGTTTATTGCACCATTTCAATAAATACCCCCACTAAAAGTGCACAAATGAAATACACACAATGATAAAAACGAGAGACAATAAATTTGAATTACGATAAATGATTGAATACTAGCAAAAAAGTGCTTAAAATGTGTCTTTGAAGTTAGATTAGAAATGTTTTCTTAGGCTGTATTATCATGTCAATGGACTTGATTAAGATAAAAAGATGACATCTACTTAAAAATATTTTCTACAATTGTTTTTTCAGACTCTAACACAGTTTTTAATCATCTTATTTCAGGTTCATCTCCACTCGTATGAAGAACTAACGTCCGAATCGTCAGTGTTAAGTCTTCTTTTTCAATGGTGTCTAACTTAAAATATTTTCTACAATGGTTTCTTTAGGAACACCAATGCAGCTTTTAATCATCACATTTCAGGTTCATCTTCACTCCGATGAAGGACTAATGTCCGAAATGTCAGTGTTTAGTCTTTTTTCCAACGGTGTCTAACTTAAAATATTTTCTACAATGGTTTCTTCAGAAACTCTGACACAGCTTTCAATCATCACATACAAAAGTTAAATTTGTTCAACTTTTTAAACTTATTTAGAGATGTTTTTTTTTTGTATTGTTCTTGCATTAAATTTCTTTTGTATTTGAAGACGCAAACATACAAAAGGATGATACTCCTGGCACTAATTTGAATAAAATAAAAATAATTCATGTTCTTCCGGCAACTTAGAAAGGTGTTTTCATATAAACTAAAATTGTTGTCAATAAGAATTAAAATTTTGTTACAACATTCTAATCATGATGATCAAATTAAAAATAATTAAAAAACTTTGGATTTTAATGAGATTATGTCTTTATAAATATCTATTCGATGACTGTCTTATCAGGTGTTTAAAAAAGACCCCTCACTGTCTGTAAAAACATAAAAAAGGATTTGACTATAAGAATTTTAAGTCTTAAGTGATGATGATTCACATATATGTTGCACCATTTCTCAGACTGAAATAGTTTTCGCACTGTTAAAACACAATTGACAAATTAGAAACCCCCTTTTTTTTTGCTTCAGCATAATGCATATATATTTTTCTGGTGCTGTGCTTGCACAATATTAATAACACTTTTTTCTATATATGGAATATCATGACTTCAGACCACTGCTACAATCTTTGAAAATTTCAGCTCTCTGATCTATCAAACTCAATGGCCAAAAATGATTGTATGGATCTTCTTAATTCAACTCTTTCCCTTCCAAATTGTTGTTAGTACTTTTTTGTTAACTGTTACCAAAAACATGAAACAATTCAAGTTGTTTAGTTTGAACGACTGTATACATTAATAAAACTGTTCTATTCTACTCCTATGAATCTTTCTCTTGTCTTGAGTTTTTATTAATGGCAGTTAAAAATATAAGTTTAAGTGAGAACTGAGAGAAAAAAAATCAAATACTGAAATAAACAATCAGTTATAGATCAAGTGGTTTAAACCACATATAACAATGAAACTGTACAACATAAAAGACTTCATAAAATTCCCAAATTCTACAAAAAATATTAACAAAATTAGACGTATATGTAAATTAAACTCCAGAGCAATGGTAAAAATAATATTTAGCTACAAACAAAACTTGCTTGAAATGTCAACCCAACATCACTTTTCAAACAAACAAAAAAGCCACAACTTTGGAAATGATCCAAAAGTCCTAATCATTAATACATGAAAGCAATTTTATCAACATTTTACCTTTTCCTGGCAACTGCTTAAAACAGAATTGCCAAGGGTTAACATGTTTGGTCTTTTTTGCATTCGCATTTAAACTCTTCAATTATTTTTATAGAAAAAATGTGACTGCAAGTAATAAAGCAAAAGTGACCTTTTCTTTAAGTTTGGTTTCATGAAAAAGTATCATGAATGATGAATTAATTTTCATTTCATACAAAACATTCTTTCAATTGGTAACAACCAAAGTGAACTGTTAAAATTGTGATTTTCATTTATTCAAATATCTAAAAACTGGAGCCTCTATCAAGCTAAAATAATATCTTGGAGTAAAACTTCAAGTATAAGATGTATATAATTGTTATATTCATTTAAAAATAATAACAAAAACTTGAGACCCATTACACAAATTAATTGTTATGTCTTATACTCTGCTTGTTGCAATTTTGGAAAGGTTTTGAAAGTTGATTTACAATGTAATGTCAATTAAGGATGAATTTTTTTGGACAATGTGATTCAAGCCCAATTCACATTTCAGATTGTACAGACAACTGCTACAGTCCTTTTGTTCTAACAAGATTCTCAAAAAAAAAACACACAAAGTATTGGAACATTGTAATTAATATAAAAAATTGGCTTAACTGGCCTGGAACCCCTAGATTAGGTTTGTAAGTATTTGTGTATAAATCACTCAATCATCTCACCATATTCTCAAAAAAAAAAAACGAACAAATTCTTATGGAATTTTTATGACAGAAAATGTCCAAACTTTATGATTCATTCTTGGCAATAAAAAATAACTCGCAAAAGAATTTACAGTAGCATGTCTCCTTGTTCAAGTACTAATCTTAAGCAAATATTTTATCTTGCAAAACAGCAAGGGTCTGAGCTAAAGCAAAAACAAATGAGAAAATCTTTCATTTCTAGTTCGAAACTCGAGGAATTATGATAAATAAACAAACTAACAACGAAGAGCTTAAGCCATCTTATCAATTCATACGATTACACCACTAAGATATTTAATATTTCAAATTCGTTCTTTTTATGTACCACTTTCATTCACGTGGATATACAAAAAGTAAACAAGGGTCTTTCAAACGAAATTTCGTTTTAGCTGCAGATATTCGTTTGTAAACGCTAGAAAGATACAACATTATTTGTTTTTTTTCAAAACCAAACGCCTTGAAAAGTAAACTACAAATTCATCATTTTGCGTATAGAAAGGTAAACGCATATCAACAAGAAGCAAAGAATCTTCGTAGCACAAATGACACACAGTGCATCAATAAGTCATCCACGTATTTTGTTTGCGGGCACAGGAATGCAATATTCTCATCATATGATTTGGAAATTTGTGGTATTATGAGTCTTCAACACCTACACACTGAAAGGAAATCATGAAAGATTTTGAATAAGTCAATTCATTTCAGAAATGGGAGTCTGCAATTAGATTACCATCCGCACTTTATGAAAGAAGCTAAAGGTTACCAGCATTTTATAAGCTATCATATTAAAATTAATTCTCACCTTCTCGTGGTATCCAAATTCCTCTCTGAAGGTCTATCATTAGTAGTTTCTGAGACAGTTCTATACGCATTATTTAAATTTATTTTCTCTGCACCTCGTCCGCGATTTTCGAGGACATCTTTTCTATGAACTTGTGTCTCCTGCAAAAGAGTTTTCGAATTTGACTCTAATGGCGGAGTGGCCCTGTCCGTCTTTGAACTTAATTCGTGGGGTAAATGATTTGAAATTGAATGAGTGCTTGTGCTAGAATAAACGTTTGTTATGTCTTGTCTGTCTGAATTATCCTTTTGACTATGAATACCAATATTTGAAGCGCTGCTAGCCGTAGAAACTGAAGTTGAGCTCGAAGATTCGGAGTCCATAAAATCGTGGCATATCCAACGGCCACGCGAATATTGAGCATTTCTCGTAATTCTGACAACTTTAAATCTTGAAACACCATTTCCGTTAGTCTTTTCGTCAACGGGTTCCACCTCTAATTCCACATCCAGTAAATCGCTTTCATCGTGTTCATTGAGCTCATCCTCGAGGTATCCATTGCTCCCGCCTCGATTATGTACTTTAGTCTCTGTAACACTAGTTATTTCAAAGGAACTCTTCTTTTTGTGGCCAATATTTCCAGATGAAGAACTAACACTAGTAACTGATTGCTTTAAAGCCGAAGTTTCATCGGTCTTTGAAGAGCAATTTGGCTGTTCACGAGGGCGATCCGCCTCCTTGTCTTGCAAAACCTCGACTTGCTGTTGGTGTTGTTGGCTCATATCATTGTCATACCCCTCTGCCATAAGCACATTAGACGAGCCACAAAGTCACTAACTCCTGCCACAAGATAGCTACAGTGTCCATTCTAATGAAAAAGAAATATGACACAAGAAAGACTAAAGAACATTGAAAACTTCCCTCTCAAAATGGTTACTTCGTGTCCACCATCATGCATCACTGGGATAGCTGCAGACCTGTGACTTCGACAACCAATCACAGCGCAGTGTGCCAAATAAGGTACAAGTCAATAAGCGCGGGTTGATTTTCCAAAAAAAAAACTGGTCCTAAACATTGTTTTTTCGGGCTCAAAAGTACTTCAGTCCGCATTTTGTTCTTTGCTTTTAGAGCTCAGTACTGAACATATGTTGAAATGGATAGTCCTTTATTAACCACTACAAGGAAACGATCAGTTTTTGGCCCGTGATCGAGAGAAAATAACATTTGCATTTGTACAAATATTTGGTTTGGTTGCTTCACAAAACGCGCTGACTTGATTTGACACAGAACTTTTGTTTCAATTTAAATCGTGACAAAAGCTAGCTGCCTGGGCATAATAATTTAAGCTGATGACATTTTGGATTACGAAACTAAAAGTAAACAACCATTTTCAATGCTCACCCTAAAGGCGATAAAGAGATTAAGACGTTCTTTTAAACTTGTTTGCTAAGTTTGGTTGCAAAACGAAGTTATCTTCTTGCTTGAAGACGAGGTTGAATTATTACAACTTTTTATAACATTTATTGTTTATCTAGTTTTCGACATACAATTACGAGTTAAAATTTGGTAGCTTTCACTAGTTTTTAAAGAGATATATTATTCATATTGTAAATATATAGTTTGACTTTGCTCGCTGGGATTTCTTATTATTTGCAAAACACCTTATAGAACTGGCGAATGCAATGACTGGAACCCAAATAGGGCTTAGATAAAAAGATACCATTAACAAAGCTGTTTTAATTTCTATCCGTTTATCAAAAGACGAGAATTTAAAATCATTGCAATTTGGTTAAAAATAATGGAAAACTGCAGCTTCTCCATGCAAAATTAACAATGACGACTCATACACAAATTATTTATCTTTTTAAAAATACTCGATATGCATTTCCATTTGCTTCTATTCCAGACTTTGCAAAATGGGTATTAGGTTGAAGATACGCATAACTGAGAAAATTAATCGAGTATTGTGAAGAAGATTGAAGAAGGTAAAGTTGAGTTAGACCAACGTTAGGCGAAAAACAATATTTTCAACGAAATTTTGTTGCGACTCTGAACAAAAGTAAACATGAAAAGCTAGACAAGTGGTTTGGTTATTGATGAAAAAACAATTCAAATAGCTAACTGACTTTCATCATGGTTTTTAAAAGCAACATTTGATCTAGCTCGTTTTTAAGAAATATCAAAAGCCTTAAGATTGTTTATGGTAATTTTTCACAGGCTCTAATTGATAACCTAAAAATGCATCTACAAATTAAATTGTCATAGGCGGGTAGCGATGACGTTATCGCGAAAGAATTACATTTACAAGACATAAATTGAAAGGCATAGAAATCAAGCTTGTCGACCTACCTCAGACATAGATTCAATATTCAAACTACTGAGGCAAAACTTTAAATGTCTTAACATAGACGAAGGATTTATTTGTTGTGATAGTTCTATTAAAGTCCTAGCCTTATTTTTCGAATCTTAGTGCATGCGGGCTCAATGGAGCCGGTGCTTATCTCCGATTTTCGTATGTGATTTCAAGCGAACGAGAGTCTATGACTACTCCTGGACGGGACACTAATGCATAGTAAGTTTATTAACAACTCCAGTAGACGCTGGTAATTTATTCACTGTACCAACGCACCCCGTAAGGATTGAAAGCTGAGTTAGCTTCGGCAGAACAGTGCCGTAGCTGGGCAAGATTTTCCCAGCAAAGGTTGGGTTTGAACCAGATACGTAACTTGGCCTGGATTTTAGGAAATTGAATGAAATTTTCATCCTGAAAATGAACGGTACCAAAAACAGTATCTCAATTTATTAAATATTAACTTGAGATAAATACTTTTTTTCTCTTCAAAATTATTGCGGAAGGAGAGCGGGCTCCCCGACCTCTTCCCCTAGCTACGGCACTGCAGAGAGAAGATCACACAAAGGTTCAGCAGAGCCTGCTAGTAGCTGGAGAAAATTTTACATTTTTCCCTTCTCAAGGAAAAGCTAGTATCTTTTACAAGGAAAATTGTCAAGTCTGAAATTCTTTCGTGTAGACGGACAACAAGAAAAATGTGGCAAGGATATTATTTATTTAGTAAACCGAAACTTGTCAAGGAAAACTTTCTCGTCCTCAACACGAGCAAGAAAACCTTGTCAATGGAAAATTATAAAGGAAAAACTTAATTGTTGATCATCTAAACGATGAAGATCGGTGTGGCCGATCGAAATATAGTTGCTGAAATTTATTGTCGTTGTTTGTCAATTTTTCTTATACTTAATTTAATACTAATGTCGTACCCAGTAGACCTTCCTTTCCCGTGGGAGATGATAATGATAATAATATTATTATCTTATTAGTTTTAGACAGTCTTGTCCGCCTATTTGTTTATCAACAACTTTTGCGTGGTTCCTTTATATCTCTTGATCCATATGTTTGTTTCACGATCAGTATCGAAAACTTTAAAGGATCAGAAGTAAGGTATTCGCTTATACTATTGCATATTAAAACTTCTAGTCAGTCTGTACAAATGAAAAACATTATAAAATTATTTGATATTGAAAACTTCAAAACATTAGAAACATTCAGACTCGTTAATTCTTAAAAAGCACAAACCACCCGTACTCAACTCCACGGTTTGGCCAGAACCTACTCGCATACACACAACCGGCTTCACCCAAGTAACTACAATGCAAGTAACTGGAGCAAAAGTGGACAGCTATTTCGTCCTTGCTAGGACTCATCAGCACGGCATAGCTAGCTTTTCAGCCACAAGCAAAGAGCTACAAGGGCGAGTTCAAAGAACTGCTTTAAGGCTGAGCTTTAAGGCTGAGCTTGGGTGGTTTGTGCTTTCTACCGTTTTATTAATCCTTAAATGGTCAACGTTTTTGGTCAAATTTATGTGGTTGAGGAGGGGGGACGTGGGGGACAAGCAAGCTCGCTAACCCCCCCCCCCAAAAAAAAACAAAAAAAAAAAAACATTTTCATTATGATTTGTCCGTTTGACCTCAAGTTTGGCATGATAGTTAGTCAGTTGCGAATTTGAACGTTGGCATGTTTACAAGAGTAATTTGCTGAAATGGCTTGTTTTTGAAAATTTCGTAGCTTGTAATGTACCTTCCCCAACCTGTTTTAAAAACTAATTACAATGACTATAACGACCAATAAAATTTTGTTACTGGGATACTTTGTTTAATTGAATTAATACTCAGTAAGAAAAAAAATCACCTCAAGTTGCCGATGTATTAATTTAGTAGAAATCTACTCACTATGTATTGCAAATCTACTCACTATCTATTGCAAATACTGTAGCGTCCGAGTCTGGATTACACGGCTTGATTTCAATATGAATCGTATTTATTTGTTGCAAACAATTCGATCTTAAAGCATACATTAAAGATACATTTCACACTGACTCTTATTACTTACTTATAGCTGTAAATCGCTCTTGTTCAACAATTGAAAATGACATATATGATTTTGTAAATTACTTTATGACATATCCAAATCGAGCAACTCTTATCAGTGTTTTCCGGTAATTTCTACGTTGATTTCTTCAAAAATCCAGTAACATTCCAACTTTATACAGGTTAGCAATTTCCAAATATTTTCAGTCTGAAAATCTGTTCCTTGAGCTTTCTCGTGTTCGATTTTCTGTGTGCGTGCGTTTTTATTTCAGTCAACAATTACGTAAGTTATTTTAAAAACGTTAAACAAAACTATCAGTTATTAATCAAGTTAATTAATCGACAGATAAAACGCAGCAACCGTTACATCAAGGTTATTTTAAACAAAATGCAATCTGATTGGTTACCGTACTTGCTATCTATCAGGTGATAAATAGCGTCTGCGCGATGAAAACAAGTAATTCAAAATGGCGGCCCTTTCCCGCTTTTCAGAAGACGTTTCGGAAGAGGAATTAAACGCTCTTATTCAAAAATATATAGCAAGAATAGCAAGAAAATATGGTCTAAAAATCTCAAAAGTAAGAAAAAAAAGAATTTGTAGTATCAGTTTGACAGTTTCACTCGACGAATAGTCGCTGGTGTATCATCAGCATTGGTTGTTTCAATAAATTCAATAATTGTTTATCAACAAAATTATTGTTATTCTTCTGTTTCTTCTTCAGAGATTTCTACTAAAACAATTAGAATACTCGCTCTCAATTTCTATCGCCAATTGATAGAATGACTCAGGCGCGGCTTGGCTCTCGTCATTCTATCAGGCGATAGAAATTTCGAGCTCGTATGTCCTACTCATTTACAAAATAAACAAATCTAACTCAGAAAATTCTATACTCCTGATAAGCTGAGAGAATTAATAACAACAAAAACGAGTTTCAATAAATAACCCAGTTTAAACAGACAGATGCGATATTTAGTAATTTTGTGCTTGGTGAGCTGGCGCAGGCGAGATTGTTTCTAATTGTAGGCCAGTTACTGTCGGCTGAGCCGGTATGTTCCGTGCTTTAAAATAATATTAAGGGCAGTTCTTAAATAAACAATTAAGTTCAGTAGGTTTTGCTGGGTTTAGGCTTGTATATTGTTCGTGAGTCAGTCCAACTTTTGCCTTGTGACTCATGTTCATCGTTGTCAGAAAATCTTGACCAAAAACATCGAAAAAAAACAGGCTTTTAAAATTATTCTACCTAACTATATAGTGCAAGCTTGATTTGTGAGTTCTGTCAACAGGGTCCGTGCAGGGTATCAATGAAGAAATTTAAGGACTTTTCAAGGACTTTTCAAGGACCAAAATTATATTTTCAAGGATCACGAAGATACGTTTCTAACCTTATAAACTTACTATTCCAAAATAGTGACAAATAACTTCATCTAAAAGCGAGTTTTTTTATTATTTCAGCTTATATCACAATAGCGAACATTTTCATTGTTGCCTCATTCCCGCCAAAAAGGCTCGCTAAATAGACATCGTTTTGGATAGGGAACCCATTTTTCATTTTTGTTGTCAACATTAAACAGGCACGTGTAAAATATTATATTTCTAGCCACAAATCTAACTAACATATTCAGCCAAATAATTCAGAGCGATTGCTTGATATAGAACATTGAATTCTCAAGGAGTTTCAAGGACTTTTTCACATTTTCTCCAATTTCAAGGAGTTTCAAGTGCCCTTGAAAATACCTTTTCAATTCAAGCACTTTTGAAGGATTTAAGGACCTGCACGGACCCTGTGTCAATATTGAAATGCACTAAAACTAAAAGTCGCTATATTTTTAACTACTTAAGTACACAATCATATTTTCTTCAAGATCGCAAGCACGCTGCAATGAAGTAGGTGGAAAAGTAGTTTGAACTTTTGAATAACCTTTTTCGGGTGCACTCGGTTACCAAAAATAACCAAAACCGGACTTACTCGGTAAGAAAACACACGATAAGAGCAACCAACGTTTCTTCCAGTGATGAAACCTGGACGATAAGCGTGTTAGGTTAGAAGCTTGCGAAAGTCCAACCACTGTGTCGTGCGCGTGCGTTCACCTTATTCGCTGTGAATAACTGAAAAGAAATTCAGGCCCAGATTTTATAAATCCCCGTTCTAATAACTGTTTCATTGCTTCAATGGGAAGATCTTTTTGACAAAGGTTGAAGATGTTTCACACATTACATCCAATGACTGAAGTCGTTTGAATTCCTAAAATTTACTATCAGGCTAAGATCTTACCATTATCTTTATGATACAATTAGATAACACTTCTAGTTCAAAATATAAATGGTAGAAAAACGTTTCACAAACGTTTTCGATAATTTGTCATTTTCACCTGAAGATGACAAACGGTCTAAAACGTTTCTGAAAAGTTTTTGAACCATTTATATTTTAAGTTTTTAGTGGCAATTTTTTACTACATTTCAACTATTGCAACAATAAAACGATGTATCGCAAGAGGTTAGCACCTCAAAGCACTTTTCATAAGAAATTCCTCACTTGTCTCTGGTGTCTCCTTGGTGTGGCAGGAGACGTTTCCGTTGATTTTGAGGTAGTCTTTACATCCGCAATGGAATCGGGAGACAGCATCAATTTGCTGATATCTGGTTCACTCAACATCTTCCTAAAACAGCAGCAATAACTCGGTTTCATTTTCTATGATTACGAAAAACAAAGGCATTTCTTTCAAGATGATTTCTTTAGGATAAAGATGATGTGATTATATTTGCAAGCGCCAACTTTATACAAAATGCAACCATTTGTTATTTAACACGAGAAGGGTTCAACGAGCCTCATTAATCACTCTTGCATTATGCGAGATTACAGCAAAAATTAAACAGATGATGTCTTTGCTGTATATGTGTTATAGCTAACATTTTAATTAACTTTATTGTTTCACTGGTTAGTTTTCCTAACTATAGGTGATTTTGTTTTTAATTGACTTCTGGTGATTTTTACTATTTCACTACTTAGTTTTACAAACTACGTGTATTTTGTATTTGAACTGGTTAATATTTTCTGAATAGGCAGAATTTTTCAAACTATATAATTTTGTTGTTGAACAAATTATTTAAATTAATTACATTCCAAATGATAGATGGAAACAATAAAGCGTTCTCATTAGATTTTAGAAAATTTCAGTTGCATTTCATTAGTATAATACCTTTTTAATGTGTCTTAACTTCGACCGACAATGATGTCAATAAAAGAGTTAGAAATCTCATTCCTTTTCCAAATATTTGAATTCCTTACCGTAGTGTTCCAACACCCAAAAGAGATCTTCTTTTCTTCTCACTATAACTTTTTTTTGCGATTTCAGTCTCTCTTTCACAGGATATTCTATAACTGAAGATATTTTGATAGTAAGGCCAAGAAATCTTTTAATAACAACAACAACCACAATTATAATCCCCCCAAAATCAAGTTCAATGGAACTTTTTTGGGCCGTCAAGGAGAAGCAGGGTTTCCATTTTTGCTTGGGTAACGAAGGCAACTGAGGGCAGGTTTCCCCATGACTTGAGGCTATTCAAATAACTTTGACCAATGTAAAGACAAATGTTGTAGCCCCAATAGTTTACCTTGTAGCCCCAATAGTTTACCTTGTATCCCCAATCAAAAATTCCAAATTTTCCATTAACAACATTTGCTTTACTTCAAAATCGGTTTCAGAAGCTAATGAATTTACTTCCAATAGTGGATACTAATCTCGGGAAAATTTTTTGTTAAACAAGATAATATCGTCAATCAGGTGAGGGTTACACAAATTTATGCCTCAAATTCAGATATAGTACCTTTATACCTCAAGACCACATGCTTTTACAGACAAGAAGCTTTAACTGATGTATTGCCTCTTGAAGAAAAGAAACATTTTGATTCAATCGGTACCAGATTATTTACAACAAATGAGGCTGCTAGTAACTGGCATGCCAAAAAGTTGATAGCGACTGTAAAAGAAAAGAATCCAAAAGGTTTTCAGAATTCAGTCTGAGGAGACAGGAAGGCAGATCACTGGCATCCTCCGACCATTTCAGCGGTTTGCAATCAACGATTTATCTATCAATTGGTTCAAGAGTGATGTTGGTTTCTATCTTTGGGTTGAGAACTAGAGTTCCTGGTTTGTCAAAGATTGTGCATTTTGAGCCTACCTGGCAACAGAAGACACATGAAATTATATGTGAGGGATGGGAAGGATAAAGATTCCTTCAGGTTTTTCCCTGATTTTCATCACAAGGCTACGGCAGAGTTTACGAAGTTCTTTAATTTCTGTACTGGATCAACACTTGATGCTTTGAAGTCATCAAACAATAAATTTGAAATAAAAGCCTAAATTGATTTTAAAGCAGTTTTTAGAGATGACTGACTATCTGATCTTTCTCAGTGGCTCCCAAGTATTCCAGAAGTACCACGGCCCCTGCTTAAGAACAACTGAGGATAACCCCCTCCTCCAGGTTACCTGACAACGCCAAATTTGAATCAGTTTGATACAACTAGACCTGAAAAAAACACCATGCAACTACCACAGCAGCCACAGCCCCAGCCGCAAAGGCCACAGCCACAGCAACAACCCCAGCCACAGCCACAACCCCAGCACCAGCCACAGCCACAACAAAGAGAACCTTCTGATACTATTGCTATGTCAATTTCTAAATTTAAAAACACACACAATGATTGCTGGTTTAAATCTTACTGCAATTTGTTATCTATGCTTCAAAGAACAAAGTTCAATGGTGATTTTGAAGAAAATGGTTCGCCAATAGGCACAACACATACGTACCATATCCAGACTTCTAACAGCTGGAGAATATGACGAATCGGAGCCAATCACGAACGGAACTATTCATTTTCCATTAAAACAAATAATGTTGGTTGGTATGAACATAAACCAACAAGAACTAAACAGACAAAATGCGGACAAAGGTTTAAGATTCCTTCTAAACAATGCAAAAGATTTCGACTTCTTCAAGTTTCACTACCAGGAAGAAATCAAGAGCGATATATGTCAGAGTGTTTCTGGAGAAGCAATTAAAAAAACGTCCGCTCTGCTCCGTGGAGAAATAACATTGATAGTAGTTGTTATAACACCATTCGTCCATCGTTTTCATTAGAAGTTAAAAATGAACTTTCGTGTTCAATGCGAATTGAAAACGTCAACCACTGAATACTCTCTTCCAAAAAATATGTTGTCGTTTTTAATAACCAAAGTAGGATCAATGGAAATGTAATCTTCGTTGATTTAAAAGTACAGCAATTTATGCTAACGTTAGCTCATCCAAGTTCACTACCAGCAAGGGTAAAACTTGAGGGCTGATTATTTTGAGCTCAATACTTCTACCACTTCTTCCAACACGACTACAAAAAAAATATCAAATACTATTTTTCCTTTAGAAACATTACATCAATTCCTCACCTATCCTCCTCTGAAAACGTCTCCAGGGTGTCGAACCACAGTCTAAATTTATGATCTGGTTCAATGGTGTAGTTTTTTGCACTTTCCTGAAGTAATTTGATTTGGGCAATTACTTCAAATTCCTAGGAAAAAAACAAAGCTCCACTTATGTCTAACAGTACTTACAGTTAAAAATAAATAGCTCGTTTATTTCCCAACTAAGACGAGTCTCTCTGACGATTTAGGGTTTTAACAATGACAAGTAGTCAATAAACTATTCATTAACAAATCATCAACAAATACAACTTTATCAACAACTCTATCAACCAACAATTGCAAAGAACAAAACGCTATTCACAAGTTTGTTTGGTTGGCAAAAGTTTCATCTACGAAATGTAAATCATTTACCTTTCTCCGCTTGTCAAAATTGATTAAACCATCCTAGGAAAAAAAGGCTCTTGAAAGTGAGTTGGAATAATTTCATTGGCATTGAATCTTAGATAAACACAATCAAAAACTAAATCACTGCATTAACAGTCAGCTTCATAAACAAGTACCATGTAAGGCGGCCGATGTAGTGGCAGTTGGTATGTAATCTTTGCCTTCCAACCAGAAGTCTCCAGGTTTGAACCCCGGCTCTGTCATTATCTTATCATTCGAGCATGTTTTTTTTTCGCCAAACCTAACTCAGCTTTGTATCCTAGTTAGGTCATTAAACAGGGTAAAAATTTCTGAATTAGTGTCCCGTCCAGTAGAGCTGACAACTTTTGTACACCTAATACAACAGAAGCCGGTGTTAAGTGCTGGCTTGATGGCCCACTTT
>JANCMA020467013.1:0-10712 GCA_024336925.2 Zoanthus solanderi | reverse complement strand
ATTTATTTATGTATGTATGTATGTATGTATTTTTTTTTTTTTTAACTTTGTATTTTGGATTTTCTTTACAGTATTTTAAAAACCTTTATAAAAACCCGACGAGCCGCCATATTTTTGCAGAAACAAGCGACAAGAAATTGGCGGGAAAATTTCTTTTAGGATGCGCGCGTACATCCGGGACGTTTGGTACAAAACCTTTTCATATCTTCACAAGAAAAAAAAAAGGAAAATACGAGTGTTTTAGTTTGCGGTAAAACACCATTATCCATAAAATAAATCAGAATATCCCATGGGAGGGCGAAGATATAGTTATATTTTTATATTGTAATCACGTTTTTCTCATTTTCCGCTAAAATCAACATAAGTACTAACTTTAAAAATCCTTTGTTAATGCTTCAGCATAAACTGCATTCTGACTGGCTACAAACTTGACCATCCATTATCAACACTCTCTTAGCATTTCTGACCCAAATAAATAGATTTGAATCAATTATATTTTTTAACTTTTTTTCTTGCCGTTTTATGGCCTCCAAGTAGATGACCTTCGGCATTTAAGCCTCATGGTCTCCCAGTAAGTGGCCTTTTAGCCTTATGGCCTCCAATGAGATGGCATTTGAACGTCATAGTCTCTATGTATTTGGTATTTGAGTCTCATGGCCTCCCAGTAGATGGCATTTGATCGTCATGGCCTCTAAGTAATTGGCATTTAAGCCTCATGGTCTCCCAGTAAGTCGCCTCTGACCGTCATGGTCTCAAGTTAAATAGCCCATTCGGCCTTCAGACGCTTTGGCTTCTGTTGTGTTCAATTCTTTTTTTAGATATAATTGTTAAAAAAAGATCAAGAAAAAATATTTCGTACCTTGTTTGATTCTCAGTTGACGCAACCGTGGCATTCCAACCAAGAATCCGTTTCTGTCACTGATGAAACCTTCGTCATACTCAAACCGCTGACCATTATACCAGCCAGCTTTGAATAGACCGGGAATAAGCTTGGTTCTAACCCATCGCCAGAAGGTTGGAGTGTCACGAACCTAGAATAACAAACAAATTATTATAATTAATGTATGAACTAAATATTTAGCCTCTTAGAAAGTTCTTTTCCGTCTATTTAGCCAAATACCATTTCAAGGCTAATCAACTCATAGGAAGGTGATTACCTCTAGCTTCTGTAATGCTAAGTGGCCTCTACATCTACCTGGATCAACTAATCCATTCGAAGTTTTCACACCTGAGTCGATTTTGACAAGTCGGTTAAAGTGTGATTACTCTCATTAGGTGTTTGCTTTTATTATGGCCAAGAACTTTGGAACCTCTACCATGTAACAATGTTAGTGACTAATAACTTTTCCTTTCTTGCTAAAACGTTTGAATTACTAACTACGCATCCCTTCATTAACTATCCATCTACATATCCATCCACCCTGTGTACAATTATTCAACACTCCACCTTTTCTATAATTATCCATCCTTTCATCAATCATCTCAAAAATTATCCATCTATCACAATTTATAAAATTATCCCCATCCACTATTTCTACAGTCACTGATCCATCAACCCTCTCTACAGTTATAAATCCAGTACAGTATCTCTACAATATTTCTTCTTTAACTAGTTCTACATATCCATACATCAACCATCTTTACAATTATTTATCATCAGCCATCTATTATATATATATATTTCTATACATTCATTTGTTTCTCTCCTCTCGTATTTTAGACGTTCAAATTTCTTGATCATTGCTGTATTTAGTGTAAGTAGCACAGATTTCGAGCGTTACTCTCTAAGAAAAATTACGAAGCTGACACAACCGTAACTACCAACGCAATTCAAAAACTTTAAAACCTATTCAGTTGCTTGTCTGGCTTGTTCTGTGAACATATCTACATCACAGCAACTTTACAATACCTCCGCATTGAGGATATGAAGATGGAAGAACAAATTTGACAATAGCGGTGTTTTGGAAACTTGTTTCAATTCATTCATTACATGTAAGTAAAGATGAAATAGAAATTTGAAGTCCAGTTCCAATTCAGTGCCCGTTTGTTCAAACACTGATTAGCACTAGTTCAGGGTTAACATTCTAACTAAGGATTTTGTTTCTAGCCATACGGAGCCGAATTAAATTTAAAAATCTGGGATTAACAAGTTTTTTTCTCGGAAAATCTGTTCAGCATTTTATAAAAACCGTAATCTTTCTCTTAGAGAAGCAATTTATGCCGTAATGTTTGCTTAATCATGCAGGGGTTAAAGTTGACCCAGCTTCGAACAACCCAGCTTAGTAAAATAATACTAATAAAAAACTATATACCTTTTGAAAATTATTTAATATGTTTTCCAATCCTTGTGTCATAACAAATCTGTTGCTTCCACGGTTTCCATAGCAAACGACAAATAAGAGGAGAACAAATAAAAGGAAGAATGATATCTCGATGATCGTACGAAACATTTCAACAACCTTTCTCTTACAATCTCTTGCTTTTACAAGTTCTTCATTATCAGGCAGCTTTATTGTCTTCCCCTTTTCTCCTTTTTCTTTTGCTATGGCAACTCCAATGACTGTGTCTTGTTGCGGTGGCTTCTTGATGATCAAGGCCAGTAGAGATGCAATGATTACAACCTTAATCGGCTGAGTAATGATCACATCTTGGAACATTGACACCATTACTGATGTCAGCCACTGGTTAGAAGTTTCTTTGCCCCACATTAAACTGTAGAAAACAGTGAATGTGGAGGCGGTTAATGCAGTAAGAGTGCATATGACCCATCCAATGTAGACAAAAAAGTGAGGAAGACAGCCCGGTGTTTTGATGTTATCTGTTCCCGTACTTGGTTGTTTAATGTTTTTAAATATCGTCACCACCAAAACGTTAACTGGAATAGCAACAATACTGCTCTGAACTCCAATCTTGATTTGTGTCCAACTTAATTTTAGAGGTCCAATTTGGAAAGTATCCTTTGGTGAAGCTCCGAATTGGTAAAACATTGCATTAGTTACCATGGTAGCAAATAAAATCGACAAGCAACAGGCCAGTCGCTGGCAACGAGTGAACGGGTTGTGAGGAGGCCTTGTGAAAAGAGACAGCCATAAGTGACCATCTCCTAAACTTCGCGATGTTCGGTCATAGAACAAATTTTTAAAACCGGAAAGTTCTTTTTTTGAAGAAACTTTGATTTCAGCCTCAATCTTTCCGTCACCTTTCTCCAACGCAAGCCATCTGTTTCCAACAAAGTGGTATTTTTCACCAGTTTGGGCATCAGTTATGGCGACAACGTGAAAAAACCACGATGGACTTTTTCCAGTATTATCATGCCAGATGTCTATTTTAACCAAGTTTCCCAATGACTCTGGTAAAGATAATGTAAAATTATTTACACTTCCACGAGCAAAATATTTTTTATCTGAAGATGAATCTGACAATGGAATTGGTGGAGTGGAGGCTTCCTCTCCAAATATCCTCATTGCTACATTCGCAGTTGTGCCATATCCTTTCCACATACCAGTCTGAATGGTGATCTGGTAAATGAAACCCTCCGAAATATTCTCCGACAAGTACGCATTGGCAATAACCTGTGTAGTACAGTACAAACTTTGTTAATAACTAACAAGTTAGAGAAAGCAAGAACAATCAACTAGGTAGTAATCAGGGGCTTCATTAAAGACCGGGCACCAGGCAAATTGACCGGCTGTGAAGACGGTTTTTCCCGGCTATTTTTAGCACTGCAACTCAAGACTTTTAAAAATTTTCAGGCTTTTCATAAACTTTGCCCGGGTGCCAAATCTAAATGCCTTCCTGTTCCAAACATAATGAAATCCCTGAGTAGTTATATCATTTACGCTTTGAAAGGTACATTAAAATATACTATAAAATGTGTACAAATGTATCAAATGTTAGTAAAATTACTCAGGTGATAGAGTCTGGTGCTCTCATTGGTGGAGGCACACGTGTGTTGCCGGCTATAATCAACTTGTGAGAGATGTGAGATAAAAATTCAAAATGAAGGAAAACGCTATTTCGAAAAGCACTAATGATGCAACTAAGTTCGGAATAACACATTTCAAAAGTAATACAATATCGTTATGACAATTGTGCTATATAGTGAAAGATAAAACTCCGGGTACAAAAGTTTCAAATGTAGATAAGCGCGACTGAGCAAATGACAACGAATAAAGACTTGCACAAATTTTCCTTTGATGGACAGAATGGTTTCAACAACAAATCCTAAGTAATTTTCCTAAAACAATTATTCGCCTCAGGCTCAGTGAATATCTGGGTGGTGAATATTTCCCCTCGACGAATATCCACCAAGTATTCACTTCGTTTTTGGCGAATAATATACACTTAATGTATGGTCGCGAGGGAAACAGTTTTGTTTTCCGAGACGAAGTCAAACTAAACTATTTTGCCGAGGGACAATGCATTAAGTGCTTAGTTATATATTTGAACTTTCCCTTAATGCTCGTATTGATGATTATAAAATAATTTGGATAGTACGTGCGTTTTGATTGGTCTACAAGACTGTTTTCATAGCGCTATAAAGCACAAAAATCAACAATTTTTATAAAAAAAGTACTAGTAAGCTTCGCATAGATGACACAAGACGTAGTATAGTTTTCACACGCCTTTTAATCTCCGACGCGTTTCGTTGTATTCACAACTTCATCAGGGAGTCAAGTGAATAAAACTTCCATACAAGTTTTTTTTTTATGCAAAAGCTATTTACAGTACATCCTTTGTAATTATTAGGTGTCAAATGTAGAGCTAATTGCACGAAAGTTAAAGCTATACTACGTAAAGATTAAATAACCCGCAGTCTGAGACTACGGGAAATAACTGAAAAACTTTTGGGGTCACACCTTAGCCACTAACTTACCTTAAATTCGTCCTTTTTATCCTGTCTTCTAGCCAGGACAAGCATAACAAGATATAAGCCCCAAATTGAGCAGCAAACAGCCAACACAACAAAGTTTCCACTTTCTGCTAGATTGCCAAATGCGGCAAAAACTTTGTCAAAGTCAATGGGGTTTGGTGCAACAAAGAAATCGCCTCCAAATGCTGACAGATGAGTACACAAACACTGAATCTTTTCTGAGGTTGATTTAATTCCAGTCTGAAAGAGAAAAATATAAAAAGGCCGCTTTTTGAGCGAATCAATTACTACTGTAGACTGTTTACAAACGTTTTTACAGTTTTTGCTACAAACATTTTTACCTTTTTTTCTTTTTTTAGCACCCGCGCTTCCTGTCATTTTGACTTCCTCCTCAAAACCAACTAATAGTCTTGGATATCGCGAGTTACGGGAGCCAATCAGAGCTCGCAAGAATGGATATTGGTTGCTTTGGTAAATACTATGTCAAATATCGGTAATCAATTTCGGCACATTTTGAAAAGAGTTTCTACCAGTCCGTCTAGTGTATCCTTCAGGAGACTTCATATTTGTTGCAAGACCGTTAAATAACAAATTTAAAATATTCTCAGATGCAGTCCAGTTCAAGGCGCCACTGGCTGAAGGCAGTTTAAGTGACAAACATTAGCAGTACATTCACAATCTTGTTCCCAGGCCCTTTTGTGATTAAAGGCGCTGAATTTAAATGCGGTGACCCGGGATGTACTTTAACTACTTAATGGATTTGTCGTCGGTGATCCCACGGTTATTTTACCATAAAATTACCATACTTTACTAATAGCTAATCAAACTGCTTCAAGCCCTTTGGGGTTTTTAATTGGAAAAGGAAACACCTTAAGCTGAAATCAAATTGATGCGAGGCCCATGCGCGAACCTTTTTTTTATTGTGATAAAAACTCAACGAAAGAAACACTCGGCAAATCAACTACTAACAAATCAATTACTAACAAATCAACTCTAGATTATCGCAGTGAGTAGGGTAAAGAACTGGCGGTTCCAGCGTTAGCCGTTCGTCAAAGCAACTAAACAAACGAATTGCTAAAACCCTTTGTAAAGAATCAGCTCGCAGTGCATTTTAAGTTCTTTAGTTTCAGTTTTCGTTTAGGCTATAAAAATATGCTTGTTTTAATTAGCTTCCTTGTCAGCTGAGCGTATTTCCTTTTCTTTCACTGATCAAAAGGTTTCTCGTTTTATGTTATTGGAATTCATTGAAAAAGTACATCGAAATATTTACCTTACAGCCTTCGGAGGTCCATTTTTGTTTCTTTTCTGACCAATACAAACACCCAGCCACTGAGACACTCATTGTATAATTGACGTCCGTGCTGGCGTTGTAAAGTGGAACAATAATGCGAGTTGTAGGAGGAGGAGTGGGTGGTGGGGTTTTGACACCAACACATGCTCGTTTTTGTCGACCGTTATGAATGATGCATTCTGGATCAACGTCTCTACGCCTACGTGCAACTTTTGCCGCAAATTCTGGTGAAGGGGTTGGTAGTGAATTTGAGTATCGAATTCCCACGAAATGAAGTCCAAGACCACCAGTCATTGCACTAGTAAGTATTATACCGTATGGATCAGATTTGCAATTAGAGTATTTGTTGCCTACTAAATGGTTCGAGCAGGAAGAGAAATCTGGCAAGACCTTGTGCAAGTATTTTGTGCCGTCTTCCGGCTTTGGTTTTTTGTTCACACCAAGGTATACGTCAACAAATGTGTTATTCTCAGGTTGTATTCTCAGTGTTACCATGACGTCATCGGAAGGGATTACAACACTATGGTAACGCATGTTGTTTGTTCCTGAGCTCGGTTTTAGGAAAAAGTGCTCAGCAGTTTTGTTCTCTTTTTTCGTTTCTTCTTTCTTTACTGGTAAAAAAAGCTCTATAGGTTTACTAAGGCCATCAATCTTGAGTGCTTTCCCGTCTGTCGATTTCAAACTGAAGTCCACAACGGCAGATTTTACACTGTTCGCGCTAGGGTCCCAACTGTAGGGATTTTCTTCCATATTAAGCATCTGGTAGAAAGGAACAACATACAGTCAGGGCCCAGTTATTCAAAAGTCGAATAACACTAACCCAGGGTTAAATAATTAACCCATGTTTTCGTTTCCAACCTTACAGGAACGATTTTGAGCTGTAATTTTAGTACAAACAAGTTTTTTCCTTAAAAATCCAAACAGTATTCTTAAAGAATCGTTAACCTTTTATTAGAGAAGAAATTGCTTCTTGAATGTTCGCTTAGCCCAGGGTTAAAGTTAACAAGCTTTTGAACAACCCAGGACAAAACATGAAACGTTTCGGCCTACCAAATTACAGTTCTTAAATTATCAGGAAGGAAAATTCAAAAAGATTTTAGAAACTTTAAAATCACCTTCTGTGTAACCAAATAGTATCTATATTACCGTAATTGCTGCATCAAGTTTGAAAAATGAATTTATTCGAATTTTCCAAACCATATTTTTTGCTACGTTAAGAATTGCAAGCAATGACGTAGTAGCCGATAACTGAGCAGGCGTGACTCGTAACTCTGGCGTCTCTAATCGAGTCTCCGGCAAGACCAATGTGTTCAAAAAAAGAGGGCTTAATCGAAATGTCACACTCAACTCATCTGAAAAAATTCAGTCTCAGTTTTTTGTTGGGTTTAATTTGACATGGATTAGTGTCCAGTTGAGAGAGAGTCGATGACTTCCATCCACTACCGCAGCTGGAAATAAGCACCGGCTCCTTAAGGAGAGTTTACAGTTTTAGATGCATGAATCTGTAAGATTTGTAAGAAATATAAATCATTTTCCATAACTGGAACCATGGTTGTCTCAAGTTCTGTAGTGTTAAACAGATGAGATAGTTTAACATCCTCTGGTTGACACTAATCCATCGCAGGTTAGCTTCCATTAGAATCCAAACTCGTGAGAAATGAAAACTAAGTCAAATCTGGGGAAAACGGATGTTATGTAAATGTTCGTTGCGCGTATCAATGAGTGGGTCAACTCAAAACATTGTGGCAGAAAGGCAGATATGCAGGGGTTACCTAGGTGGGGAGGGGAATTCCAGGGGTTCCGGAACCCAAATTATTTCTAACTTACGAAAATTCGAGTAATATTTAGGTGAAACGTAAAACTTAAAACATCGTGTCAAGTATCAAAATCAAACTTCGATCGCCAGTGTAGTGTATTCTGTTGAGCCCTGGGATGTTTCGTTATTTTTAAAAATTGGTACTATAGAGTTCCTCCCAAAAGTTATGGGTGGGGACGGGGGAATGGCATAGTGGAACCTCCCCCCGCCCCCCTTCATTCAAAAAATCCTGGGGACGCCCCTGATGTGTTACCTTGTGGGCCCACCACTGAAGAAACTTAATGCTAATATCAACACTCTTCTCAAACAGCTACCTGAGAGTCAACTGCAGGTAAATTGCTAGCTGTGTCACCAAATAAAGTATCAGAAGACGGTAAAGACACGGCACTATCTCCTTCTCCTAACGTCTTTCCTCCCATTTTATCAGGAAGTTGGCGGTCCAACACTAGTGCCAGATTCTTTGTCTTCATCACAGTTGGCTTTTCTCCCACAGTCTTGGTTGCTAAAAGACTGGAACCAACATTATCCAAAAGATGAACAGTCTTTTCTGCCAACTTTTTGTTCTGTTGAGGGGAGGAGTGGATTCCGGTTAGAATGCTGAAAGCTTTTAGTTTAATTGAAGTCGCAAACCAGAAAATAAAACAAATCAACCTAAATCAACCTTGAAATTTATGAAGAAAATCATTAAAGCAAAAAACTGATATTCATATTTTTAAACCAAGTTCGCAGATTATTAGTTTAGTCTAAACCAACTAGCAAAATATTGTAACTCGCGCTTTCTGAATGGATTTCTGTACTCTCTTACTTTGTTATTGCCATTTTATGCATACTAAAAGAACTATCGCTAGCAGTAGGTTTAATTGTAAAGAACTGCAACAACAACAATAATAAATAGTATTGTCATGGAACATTTTTTTTCGCTCAGGATCTTTAACTAGATTTGATTGCCTATAACCACGTTTCAACTTTCTCACAGGATATAGCGCTTGCACAAGACGCCTTGCGAGTTAAAAATAAAGCCACCTTTTCTTAGGAGAAAAACGCTAAAGCTTGGTTCACATTAGCGACGGAAGCAGAAGTGGAGACGGAGACGGAAGCTACCGCAGTTACAGATAAGTGTGAACCAACACGGCAGAAGCGGAGACGGAAGCGGAGACGGAACCCTTTTAAACTTCCATTTTCAAAATGGCTAACGATGAAGATATAATTTTGATCTTGTTATTTTTCGTTTTGCTTCGCCTTCGTCGGAGAAGGCGCAAGCTAACCGATTTGAGTTTGAGGCGAAGAAGGACAATATGAACTAGAGAGATATTTGCCGATAGAAAAACATTGGGGGAATATCAGAAGTTAGTTTTAGACATAAAAGCAAACGATCGTGAGCTATATTTTCGGTATGTCAGATGCCATCCCTTTTTTTCTCTGAGAAGCCTTCAATTTGAGTAACTTGGGGAGAAATCTCCTCGTTTTAAACGGTTTGAAAATTTGTATTTTGCAATTTGGCTGAGGGACTGGAAAAGAGCATTTTCATTGGCTTATCCTTCCGTTTCCGCTTGCGCTTCCGTCATTACTGATTCTCACTTGGAAGTTTGCGATGAAAGTTCAACAGAAGCAGAAGATGCGGCGGATGAAAAAGGAACGATCCTTTCCTTCCGTCTCTGATTCCGTCGAGCTTCCACTTGTGTTCTCCGTTTTCATGCTTCACACTTGTACGTACCATCTCCGCTTCCATCTCCGCTTCTGCTTCCGTCGCTAATGTGAACGAAGCTTAAGTGCTTAAATCACATTACCTTAGATTTGTCATTCTCTTTGTTTTTGTTATTCTCTTTTTCGTTTTTTCCTTTTTTGTCATCAAATTTTGCCGCCGATGAAGATGCTGACAGAATGTTTCCAATGCCAAAGAGAAGGCTTTTTCCGACGGTCTCTATCATGGCCGGGTCGGAGGAGTTAGCCTTTCCCGCAATAAAGGACGCTGTATTTTCCAGTAAATTAACTGCGTTCTCCTGAATAAAACCAAAAACCCATAGATTACGCAAGAACTCAAACTAAGTCTAACAGTAGGAAGGTTTTGTAGCTAAATCCTTTACGAACCAAGTGGGCCATGGAGCTGGCGCTTATCTCCGGTTTCTGTAGTTTTAAGCTGATGAGAGTCTTCTGACTCTTCCTGGATGGGACACTAATCCATCGCAGGTTAGCTCCCTGGTACACATTATCTATCCCGGAGGGATGGAAAGCTAAGTTAACTTAGGCAGGAAAGAAGGTCGCACAAATCAGTTCCAATCTTGGCAGGGCCGGGGATAGAACTGGGGACCTTTTAGTTGGAAGGCAGAGATCTTACTAACTGCGCCAACCACGCCCGCCCAGAAAGGTTTTGTAACGTAACTAAAAAGAGAGATGGTGAATAACTAACAACTTCTGTAGTCTTACATCCTAGAATTTGTGCTCATTAGTTAAAAAAAAAAAAATAAATAATAAATAAATTACTACTACTACTACTACTACTACTCTTACTACTACTACTACTACTACTGCTATTACTACTACTACTACTACTACTACTACTACCAATGCTACTACTACCACTACTACTACTACTAGTACTATTACTACTATTACTACTACTACTATTACTACTACTATTACTACTACTACTACTATTACTACTATTACTACTACTACTACTACTACTACTACTACTATTACTACTACTACTACTACTACTACTACTACTACTA
>JANCMA020466908.1:0-10713 GCA_024336925.2 Zoanthus solanderi | reverse complement strand
AAAATTTCAGGCTTAAATGTTCTCACATATATATTTTTTTGAATGACAGCATAGATGTTTATGTAATATTATTCTAATTCTAGCAGGGTTATGAGACCATTTTCCATTTAAGCCTGCATTTTTTTAAAAAAAATTCTTTTTCGCAATTATTTAAACTGCTTTTATAACTGCAAGGATCCCTCCATAACCTCATACATAATGCCATTGTTGTATTTATGCTGTATTTATGTTCAATATGATGCTTTAGATCTTTAGACTATATGAATAAGACCAGATGTGCATCTAACTTAGTTACATGCAAGTTTCTGTTCTAAAGCATTTTGTCTAAAATGAAAAAAATTAAGCAATGGTTTCTGTTGTAGACAAGCCATCCATTACAAAGCCTACAGAGTTTAAAAGTAAAGTAAAAGTTTATGCAACTGGTGAAAAGAAGTTGGTTTGTACTGCGGATGGTAACCCATCACCAACATTCACATGGAAAAAAGACGGTGAAACCATTACAAAGTTTACAACAAAAACATACACACAAAATGTCACAAGCATCTTGACTCTTTCGTCAGTTTCGAAGGACTCTACTGGTGTTGAATATGTATGCAGAGCTTACAACTCTTTGGGATCTGCCAATGCAACTATAAAGCTTGAGTTTGGAGGTAAGAAATAACATTTACATACAAATAAAAAAGCTTCTTCCTACAAAATTCCAATCCATTTTAATGTGACCAGTAATATCTTTTCTACCCGATCGAAATAATCTACATGTTTTTAGACAATTCAACTCCAATTAATTAGCCTAATTATCTATAGGCTAAACAGAAACTGTAAGAAAGTTAATTTCCAGTAAAGGGTGTCCCAGACTTGAGCAAGGATCAGCTGGTTGGCCAAGTTGTTGTCACTCCCACTTCTACATTAATTATCGCTGGTGCAGAAGAATCTTGGGCTTAGTTTTTTGTTGAGATTTATCTAGTATCCTAATCTTATTGCAAGAGCTTTTTTACAGAGTTTTCAATTTTCTAACTTTACAAATTCAGTTATTTGTCACAACCATCAAACTTTTTACTGTCAAGTGATTAAATACAAACCTCTGATTTGGAGGAATGTGAAACTTGACTTGAACTTTATTTAACCACGGAATTATATCAATTTGCCTTTGGTTTTCATAAAAGCCGTGTGGAAATCTTACAATAATTTTCTGATTTAATGCTAAAAACTATCTATTTTCAATACTGTATAATATAAAACTTACATTCAATCAATTACTGATAAGAACTATGATGGAGGTGATAGGACTTCAGTTTCTGTTTGAATTCAGTTAGAGTTTGAGAATTGCAGATATTTTTTTGGCAATGAGTTCCAAACAATCGCCCCACTGTATCCGAAGCTTTTCTTTAAGCATTCTGAGTTCGCTTTGGGGAATGTTAAGTTGATATCTGCATTTCGTACGTTGTAAGGAACCGAGGTTTTTAATTTGTTGAACTGCTCCTGGAAATATTCTGGAGCGTTCTTGTTCAAAACATATACATATACATCATAATTAACTTGTGCTCTAATCGTCTGGTTGCAAGGTTGACCCATCCGAGTCTTTCTAGTATTGCTACTGATCTGATTTCATAAGAGGATTGGGTTATTATGCGAGCTGCTCTGTTCTGTAATTTTTGTAAACGGCAGGCCAAGCCGGTATTTAGGTTTGAACAAACAATGTCACAATAATCAAACAGTGGGAGTATAAGAGCTTTGTATAGTGTAATAAGTGTATTAGTTTCAACGAATTGACGTGCTTGCTTTAAGCCGCCGATAGCCCGTGAGATTTTCTTGGCTATGTAATCAATATGTTGGTTCCAAGTAAGTGTTTCATCTATACAAACTGAATAGCTCATCCATATCTATGATCAATATCTATGATCCTAAAACTTGTGTATTTCCTCATAGATCCGCTTTATCCATTTGTTTCATTTGTGTGTTGAATCAAAGTTTAGGTGCTCGGCTTATAGCCAAAACTTTTTTGATTTTTTTCATTGACTGCTAGACCAAATTTACATCGTCCAAAATGCGGGTCTTGGCTTATACAGCACTGTAGGTGAGATTGGCATGCATGATAAGATATGGTAAAAAACGACATGATGATTGAGACTGTTCAAAAACGTTTTCATTTAGAACTGTAAATACAAGGTGCCCTGTTGATGGAAAGTTGTTACAACCTGAAGAAATATTTCGGGATGTGTATTGCAAAAGGGAAGTCTTACAACTTGTTTGCTTTTGCAAGAATAAAGCATTTGGATGTGAATGGAAAGGTGAACTTTACCACTTAAAGGTAAGCTTTGCAGTTAAATATATTTACAAAATTGTTTGTTATAAACTGCATACAGTATATGTTCAAAATCCTTAAATTTACCATTTTTGCGGATACTCCATATAGTAGCAGTAGCAGTGAGTTATAGCTGGGACTTTCTCACTGAGACTTTCGATTCTCTAAAATTAGAGAATAAGTGAAGCAGTTGTTTTCGGCCCTTTGCTTCACTATTTGATCACACCCACACGCTCTTCCTTTGTATTGTGCTCAAAAGCTGGTTATGGAGTCCTCGAACATAATTCATGCATTGCTTTTAGCACCTTGATGAAAATATGGTGAGTCAGGGTGGCACAGTGCTTTAAATTTGTGCTTCCCACTGCTATGACCCAGGCTCGATTCTGGTCACAGCCATATATTGGGTGAGTTATTGGTCGGTCTCAATCTGACTCCGAGGGGTTTTCTCCGGCCAATCCAGTTTTCCTCCCTTCACATCATCGACTCACAGGTAATACCAACTGGCTGTTGGCCTGTGCTCTGATGTCATGCATGGACCTTATAGTGGCTGCCAGAGGTGCCCTCACATGCTTTCAGTCCCACAGTAAGGTTGACTAACACACAGTTGTTTATTTGATATTTATTATTTATCTGTCCAAGGCTTCAGAAGTCGTAGTTGTTGTGTTAGCACAACATAAGGAAGAGAGACATTTAAGTTTTGTCTGCAGGAAAAAATTGACACTGATTCCTGTTTGAATGTTGATTGTGCACTCTTAAAATTTCGGTAATTAAACCACATGGCATTTAGTTGAGCAACATACCTTGTTACAAATAAAGCCCTGATGGTGAACTTTAGCTTCACCAGTACTTTCTGTAGTAATTTTAATTCATGGTTAACTGAATCTTTCCTCACTTTCCTATGAAATCAGTTCATAATAAGTTTATTAAAATTGTGACTTATGTAATTGTAATTTTAGGAGCATGAAAACCATTGTAACCACAGAGAGGTTGTCTGTCCTAATCCTGGCTGTACACAGTTCATACCAAGTATCAAATTAAAAGAACATACGCGGAAATACTGTCGGTTTAAGGCAGAACTTTGTCCCTACTGTGGACAGGAAGTGGAAGCCACAGAACAGGAGGTACTTAGGTTAACGCAGGAAAAAGCAAAATTTGAAGCTTAAGCATTAGTGTTGACAATTTCCAGTGTACGTACTTTCGTATTTTGAAATCTGTAGATATGCGAAGGCAACAAGTCTGGATTCCATTTATTTTGGTTTTCTTAGAAGATAGTCGGTAGCATGTTACAATTTAGATTTCAAATTAATTTACTGAATTGGGTGTACTAGAATTACCACATTTTAATTAGCATTTGAGCGCCTCCGTATTGATGATCTTATCAGTTTAGTTATAGTAAGTCATCAACCTATTGGAGTTACAATACATCAATCTACCGGCCGACACATTTCATAATTTGTTTTTAAAAAACATTTATCAAAGGAAAGATTTGAGGTTTTAGGTTAATTTTGGTGAAGTGCCTCATACATTACTTGAGGGCTCATGGTGGTGTCAAAAAAATAATTTACACTACAGTGTTTTCGTTTAATCTTTTGCTGTTGAAGCAAAGGTAAAGATTTTAAAGAATGTTGCAGTCTTTGCGATCAAATGATTAGACAAAATTTATTTCTTTGGGGCATTAAAAGTTAATCGTTGTTGTTGTTTGCAAGGCCCACACAGAAACATGTCCTCAATTCCCCGTTCCCTGCATAGCTGGATGTGGTGTAATGGATATACAACGCGATAAGATGGATGATCACCTGACCGACGTCTGTATGCAAGCTGAGCTTCCCTGTGTGTATAGTAAAGAAGGATGTCAATTCAGGGTAACGTCATCACATTTTCTCGTTTTTAGTTTGTAAGTACAGTTGGTGATTCTGCATATTAATATTTACAGCGATTCTGTCAAAAACCAATAGTCTAGAATAGACTAATATAAAGTAGTGCAAGATACTGTATTATGTATCAGACTGCATAAGACAAATTTACATAATTTTCATAATCACGTGTGAACTATTGTCCATTCCTAGCGTCCCATTTGAAAACATTTCTCTTTACACTATCACCTCTCTACGTTTGTTGCCCGTTACAAGAGAAATACATTTTCATCAAACTGTATGCAATGCTACAATTGGTTTCGGCTCAATTAAAACCTACCTCGATTTTAAGAATAAATATGAAAGCGCAATAAAAGATGAAGCGAAACTTAACCCTTTAACTATTTTTTTCCTGGTTTTCAATCAACTACTCGTTATGTGATGTAAAAGCTTTGTCAGTATTGGAGCAGTCATTACATCCACAGTTGCATTTAGGCTTTATTATCCTGTTCCGGGTTCCAAAAACTTGTTGGTTATTACAGGAGATTTAAAAAAAAAACAGAAGAAAAAGTTAAACAAATTTTCTTAGTTCTTTTATCCATCTGTATCCAAACACGGACAGAACTTTTGTTTCATACGGAAAACAAAATATGGATGACGTTCTTCAAAAAGTCGTTTGGTCGTGAGATACACCGCTACAAATCAGTTACACTGTTCTACTGTACATAGTATGCTGCAAATCGATATATTGTATTAGTATTTTTCAAAGCAACCGAAATCCATTTTCGCGAGCTCTGATTGGCTCCCGTAACTCGCGATATCCAAGACTATTAGTTGATTTTGAGGCAAAAGTCAAAATGACAGGAAGCACGCGTGCTAAAAATATAAAAAAGATTTACATTGTATTGTATTTTTGGAAATAAAGTGCATTTTATTCCATTATTTTGGTAAATACTTAAAACAACTATCCCCTCAGAGTCGGTGCCTAGCGCTAGATACATGTAAATACCTCAGCGTCTCGGCATATCCACCACTATTCACCTCCCGGCATATCCACCACTATTCACCTCCCGGCATATCCACCACTATTCACCTCCCTTTTGGGGGATAGCTGTTAACTGTTTGGGTATTTTTATTTGATAAACAGTTCTCGATATAGCGCAAAAGTACCCAGTTCCTTGCCATTTTTCTAAATGGGGGTTTATCTGTACACAATTTTTCATTGTTTGCTTTCCAAAAGCTAGATTGAAAAACTGTTTATTTACTCTACCGTTCAGTGATCAGAGTTCAAATTACCGTGGGTTTGTGATTTGTTATAGATCAGCAAATCTTCATAAACTATATTTACAGATTGTTTGCATCTTTGTTGTTTGCATCATAATATTACCATAAATTTCCTCTGATTAGGAACAGAGATATATTAGTAAAAGTAATTTATTGCTTTTTAAGGGCTCTGGCGACCAACTAAGGGAGCATTTGAGTAATCCAAACCAAACAGCACACTTGAAAATGGTTTACAAGGCTTTAAAAAAAATGGAAGTCAACACAAGAGGTTTGTCGCAGAAAGTTCAGTCTTTGATAAACGACAAAAGAGAGCTTGCGTTTAAGGTGGCAAATCTGAACGAATCTTTGGCTGTTGCAACGCAGTCACTTTCAGCTTACCAGCAAAGGCTCGAAAAAGTAGAAAGAAACATTTTAGAGCATAGGAGAGATTTAACTCAGACTCGGCAAAGATTAGATATGCTAACCACAGAAACTGCCACAATGGACCAGTTGACCCGACAGTTCGAGGAAATTAGAACCAAAATGCGAGATCAGGAAAAAAAGGTCTCAATTGTAGAATGCGAAATAATGCGTCTTGATAGTCGGAATTTCGGTTCTCAAATCGGTCCACAATCGGAGGGTCTATCATCATGTGAGAGACGTCTTGATAGGACCGAACATCAGTTGGCTCTTCATGACATACAGCTTGCTGAACACGACATAAAAGTGCAAATGTTAGAAGCCACATCTTACGATGGAACATACCTGTGGAAGATAGATGACTGGGCAAGAAGATTTCAGGACTCGGTTAGTAACAAAACACCATCAATCTATAGCCCCCCATTTTTCATTGGTCGCTTTGGTTATAAAGTTTGTGCCAGAGTATACCCCAATGGAGATGGAATAGGTAAAGGCACTCATGTATCGCTCTTTTTTGTTATGATGAGAGGAGAATATGATGCGCTTTTGCAATGGCCTTTTCGGCAGAAAGTTACCTTTCGTCTTCTAGACCAAGACCACCAGCACGATGTGACAGATACCTTTAGACCAGATCCGAAGAGCTCCAGTTTTAGGATGCCCACAACTAACATGAACATAGCTTCTGGGTGTCCACAATTCATACTGCATAGCGATCTACAGCAAGGTGGTTACATAAGAAATGACACCATTTTTATCAAGATTAGTGTTGATATGACAGGATTTCTCGGTCCTTAAACTACATTTGCCCACACTGTTTAGATAACTTCGTAGGTTAGTATCTACAGGAAGGGTTTTATAAACTGATAACTTGTACACCTCTGACGAAGGACTACAGTCCGAAACGTCAGTTATAAAAATCTTTATACTACGGTGTACAAGTTATCAATTTATAAAACTACAGGACGGGAAGCATTTCAGTATACGAGTTTTCAACACATAGAAAACAATATTCCTGAGAGGAATATCTGGGCAGATATAGAAAATAGATAACCTTACACAATGAAATAACTTCTCTTTACCATTATTTGTTGTCGCTTGTTGACCTTTTCTGAATTTCAATCTAAAATGGAAATACGTTGCCGATCTCCTGATCGTTGATTAAGTGGGACAGTGGCTGGTTTGGGAGAGTTAATAGAGAGTTTAACATGGTGTCAACAATAACACTATAAACAAGGAAGATTCAGGATTAAGCGCTCATAGCGGTTGTCCGTTGGCCTTTGCGGCCGCCTTCAATTTCGCACTTTTGAAAATTGCAGGTTCTTGGTAAGTTTTTTATAGCACATCCATAATCCAGTTCTATCGGAAGTCAGCGAGAATGTCGATTGTTCGAAACTCATTAATAAGATAGTTAACCCTTATACCGTGAGTCTAATTTTTTGAGAAAATTTCCTAAAGGGTTTTTGGAAGCTCCATTTATTCAAGTTTTAGAACCTATTGTCTTTTAACAAAAATTCGAATTTTCGCGAGGGGCAGTTAAATAAATGCAACATAGTGAATTTAATTTCCTTAGCAACGGATTGTTTACAGTTTGTTTAATATTGTTGCTATGGTTTTTTTCCATCAGTGGCTGGAAAAACTGATCCGAAAACTCATTCTAAGCTCCGCAGTTACCGCATTCCTCAGAATAGGTTCCAGTCCCATCCTTTGAGTGACCGAGGTGAAAGGAGAGTTGTTGACTTTTTATTCATTTTATAGCCTGTGAACCGATTCTTCTAATTTTGTTGAGGAAAAGCAAAAGGTCTTGGGTGGGAGTGGAAGAAGAGCATGCTCGTAACCTGTTGTGTTTTGATTCCGCTGCGTCGTAAAATACGATGCAGCGCTTTGATGTCGATAGCGAGTGACGTATATCCAAAATACTGTTCAATCTGAAAAATGTACATGAGAAGGAAGAGAATGGAAGGTTGTGAAAAAAGTGATCGTGAAAACATTTTCAATTCAGTATTGAAGAGTCTGATTTTTCAGGCTTTTGTCATTATTAGTAAAATGGGAAGCAATGATCATACAACGGCTATGGTTTATAGGCCTCTGAATAGCCTAACACATTCTTTGATCAAATTGAGTGCGGTGGAGCTCAAATCTGCTGATTTTCAGCTTTTGTTTGGGTCGGCGGAAAGTGTGTTAGATGAAAGTCTCGAGTTCCATGCTCGAGTTCCATCTTTCTTTGTCAGAAGTTGTTGTACGTTTTTTCGATGAAGCTAATGTTATCGAGGTGTGAAAGGATAAATGGTAAATCTCTTGGGTTTTCGATTGTTCTTTCTTAAAAAAGTAAAATGGCATCGAATAAATCATGCACATGCTTTTTGTTTCCTACAAAAGGCTAAAATGTGATATTCTCTTGTAAATAAATAAATCTTAAATCTGTCGATGTCGTGACGTAAGCTGATGCCTTTATATTTTACGGAAATAAGACTTGACAAAGCTTTTTTTATTCTAAGAGTGCACACAGAGTCATTAGTGTTTCAGTTTTAGCTTATCTGTATGAGCTTCCAAAATAAACACACATGCACGAAAGCTGAACTTTATCGGCGCTCGCTGATTAGTTTATATTTGACTGAATTTGACAGCGCATCAAGAGGTCAGAAGTGTGGGTTGGAATCTAAATACAATAGATTCCGTGCAGGCTCTTCTTCCTTTCCCACCGTCGCGCTTTGTCCTTCCCCCCTAAAACCCAAACAAACAAACAAACAAAATTAGAGGAGCCCGCTTGTTCATTCCTCGGATTGTTGCATCAGTGTTCGTTTTCTAAATAATCTTCCTTGTTATACTTTTTTAAATGGATAGGAAAAGAAACAAATAGATAAATAAGGAAGAAGAAAAGAAAGTGATTTTGTGAAAATAAAGTTCAGATAAGCGTATTAAAATGAGCTCCGTGGAAGAAATTTAAAGATGGCGTCGGCGAAAAACGACACGTGGCAAAAGATTGTGAGAAAAGTGAAAGTGAACATTTTGAGCCAAAGGATAAAGTTTCAGCGTCGAAGCTTTCAAATTTTTAATAAG
Organism: Zoanthus solanderi; assembly: GCA_024336925.2. NCBI lineage: Eukaryota > Metazoa > Cnidaria > Anthozoa > Zoantharia > Zoanthidae > Zoanthus > Zoanthus solanderi. Next base: position 1,818 of record JANCMA020466908.1, on the reverse strand, counting down.
AATACAGAAATCGGGAATCGGTTTGCACTCTTGAAAAATTGATGATTCATAGCTTAGGAAAGGCATCGAGCCTAAATGGCTATAAACTACAGCTTGCAATTTTACTAAGCGACTGTATCGGTGCGGCTGCTAGATAATGGTAATAGGTCTGAGTGGAGTCCACTTTGGTCTGTAATGATACGAGTGACTAACAGAATCGGACAACCACGAAGCGGGAGTCTGATTTGTTAATCACGAGCGAGTATGATTACAGACGGAATTGAACGACACGAAGTCCTGTTACCAATTAATCATAATCATTACAATATCCGAAAAGCAAAAAAGAGCAATTTGAAAAATAGCTTTTAATTGCAACTTTTCATTTATGTAAGTACAATTTCCGAAAAAATAAGTATGGAAAAATGTTTTAAAAATGGCTTTACACAGCCTTTGGAAGAGGCCCCTGCTTTGAAGGGAAAGTTTTTCAGTTACTATAGTGATTGTAAGCTATGTTGTGATTGGTGGATTTAGCTGAAAATACTTAAAATGATTGGCTCAAGAAACTGTCCGATTACAGGTGTCCGATTAAAGTCAACTGTCCCATTAGAATTTTGCAGATTAATTCATGCAAAATACAGCAGTTTATGCACCACATTAGAGAAAATTGCAATGATTGTGATTATTGCAGTAACTGCCGTAAATCCCAGTAGAAATTATAATTTTTTCAACGAGATTTCGATGAGAAGGACAGTTGGAATCCCTTTTTCTGAGGTGTTTGCTTTGTAAACACGAAACAGCTGAAAACAAATCAATGATTAGGTGGTACATGATTCAAGGATGGGGAACGGGGAAGGGGGAGATAGTGCTCATGAAGTGAACAGCAGAGACCAGTGATGACGCCACAGACATTTGTCCAAGCAGGATTAGTAGACTTTTGAGCATGAATTAACATTTTTTGAATTTATTGTGAAACTGGGACCTGTTCAACATGAATGGAACACGTCATACTATTAGCCAAGGCTGCAAAAATCAGCTTGCGTTATGGAGTCTGATAATCAGTATCATTCATAGCCATCACAGAATAAAGTGAGCGTATCTTCATGCATTTTCGTGATCGAACTTTGACAGTCATCAAATAGCAAAAGTCATATAAATTCCTTTCAGATGCTATAGATCCTACAGATACTATAGATCCTTTAGAGCCCTATAGACACCATAGATCTATAGATCCCTATAGATACTATAGTTCCTTATAGATACCATAGGTCATATAAATCCTTATAATTCCTAAAAATCCCTATTGATACTATACATCCTATAGATCTAATGGGCGCCGCGGTTAGGGTAGTTGTAAGTTCTCTGCTTTCCGACCACAAGGTCCTCGGCCCTGCCGAGATTTGATTATTTGTGTAACCTTTTCCGCCTAAACTAGTTCAGCTTTCCATCCTTCCGGAATAGGTAAAAGAGTACCAGCGTCCAGCTAACCTGCGATGGATTAGTGTCCCGTGCAAGTGGAATCAAGGACAAGGACTATACATCCTATATACTGCAGATCTTTGTTGATACTATAAATACCATAGATCTTACACCATATAGATACTATACATCCTTGTAGATGCTAAAGGTGCTGTAGATCCTTATAGATACTATAGATCGATCCTTATAGATGCTTTAGATCCTTAATAATAATAATAATAATAATAATAATAATAGTAATAATAATAATCCGTGTTATCAAAGTTAACAAACTGCTGAGTGATAATGAGCTAGAAGAGATCTCCAGGATGGTGAGCGCGGGGGAGAGTTTAGTTCATGGAGAAACTGAGTCTGTTGTTGAGA
>JANCMA020466805.1:0-10714 GCA_024336925.2 Zoanthus solanderi | reverse complement strand
TGAGTACCAGCATCTGCTGGGAGCTAACCTGCGATGGATTAGTGTCCCATCCAGGGGGAGTCAGAGACTCTCATCCGTTTAACACTACAGATACCGGAGATAAGCGCCAGCTCCATGGGCCACATGGCTCTTAAAGGATTTAGCTTAGCTTCAAGCTCGTTAAGTCATGTAAGGCGCGCCTTGCAATGCAGCGACCTCAGATTGCATATTAAAAGCGTTAGTTACTTTCAGTTCGTAGTTTGTTTACAAATACACCCACTTGCTGGTAATATAATGAACTCAAAATTGTTCTTAATGCACTCTGCTTCGCTTCGCTTCGTGTATTATTCAAATTTCTCGATCATTGTATCGCCAACTCGTGGGTGTATTTGTGACAAACCACTCACATCCAGTACCTAACCCTTAAACAATGTCAACAGTTATAGTAATAGTAACAGTAATAACTTGTTAGGGGGAGTTGAAATTGGCCTTAAGGGATGGGATGTCCTGTGCTTGGAGTAAAAGGAAGGTATTGGCGAGCTTGCTAGTAAACCATAGCATTCCACTAGAGGAAACAGCGGAGGTTTACTGTGCGTGTGTGAAGCCTACATTACTGTATGCTGCGGAAACTTGGGAACTAACGGAAAGAATGGAAGGACGATAGATAGTAAGGGGTACGATGGAGAGTAGGGGACGATAGTTGGGGGTACGATAGAGAATAGGGGGACGATAGATAGTTGGGGGTACGATAGAGAATAGGGGGACGATAGATAGTTGGGGGTACGATAGATAGTAAGGGGTACGATGGAGAACAGGGGGACGATAGATAGTTGGGGATACGATAGAGATTAGGGGGACAATAGATGGTAAGGGGGGAGGAAAGAGAATAGTGGGGAAGATTTAGAATAGGGGTAGGATAGAAAGTAGGGGAGGATAGAGCAAAGGGGAGATGAGAGGTAAGAAGGGTTTAAAAGGAAAGGGAATCGATTTTCCCGTTACCAATATCGAGATCTTACCACATTTGACATCCGAAGGAACATATGCAAAGAGAGATACAAACCACTACGGTAAATTACGCTATCCACCAAGGGACAATATTTGTCAATAATTGAGTGTTACCATTTTTTTAAGCTAGTAATTTCTATTAGAAAGGGATATGCTGCAAGAATACTATTTATAAAAATAAAGAGTGGTGTCATATGTTTGTAGTTTGCACTCTACTTGCTTTATGTCCATTGTTAGTGCTCTAATTCTCCTGTTTCATAGTTTAAGGCCAGTTTCAAATGCTAAATCTCACTCATTTAATAAGAAAACAAACGCGAACAAATTTTTACAACGTTTCGTTGATAATAGATACAATAGATACAGAATTTACATTGAACATAACAGTTTCAGTGAACCAAAAAATTAAGTAAATAGTTTTGCTCCGATTTCTTGTAACGATTATCCACATGATAATGTAGGAACACAGGCCCTGCGGAACATGGGGGGCTGGGGGGCTGTAGCCAACCCACTTTTTTGCAGAGCAACAAAAACGAAAATCGTGAATTATTTGTATCTCTTAAAAAAGCCCTCAATCAGCCCCCCACTCAAAATTTTGTTCCGTCGGGCCTGGAACAGGCTTTTGTTAGTAGATTTCCTGTATACCCTGGTTTTTATTTGGTTCCCTTGTTTCATTAACAGGATGCCAAGAAATGGTAATGCATCATTTCCAGCTACTTCCATGGTAAATCTTATTGATGGATGACAATTATTTAGAGTGGTCAGGAATTCTTCTGCTTCCGCTACATTTTTCATTATCGCAAGCGTGTCGTCTACGTACCTTCTGTAGAAAGTTAGGAAGCTTGTTTTGGTGTTCTAGAGTCTCTATCACCCACTCTCAACGTTTAGTCTGACTCCGTGCGAGCAAAACTATATACTTAATTTTTTTGGTTCACTGAAACTGTTTTGTTCATTGTAAATTCTATATCTATTGTGCTGTAATTTTATTGTCCGTGTAACTGTATTGTATTACTTATGCTAAAAATTATCTGTATTTACATAACTTTTGTACTGTATATATATATACTCGGTCACAATTAAATTTTTTTTACTTGATAATGACATCGGACGATGTCGAAACGTTGTAAAAATTTGTTCGCGTTTGTTTTCTTATTAAATTTCATTTCAAAGTCGAGACTTATTCAAATCTCACTCAGTTGAAAAATTCAATGCAAATAAAATGATATGAGTGGAAACCGAAGATTGGGGCATAAATATGTAATGAATTCTGCACATGCAAAGTTTAGAATTTTAAGCTGGCCTAAGTATGTTTACTTTACAATTAATCGCAAAGAACATTAGGGCTAGTAAATTAGAATGGCAACCGCTTCGCCTTCGGGTTCATCGTAGTGTAATCAGCATTTTGTATAGATGGTAACCGCTGGGCGCATGTATCGTGTGTACCGAAATGCATCAACATGAATGTATAAACTCCCAAGATGTCGATTTGTCCGCAACCAGTGGCAGCAATAAGTCATCTTAAACTTATTGATTACTTTCAATACGCGCAGATTAAGTTAGCTATAGCCACTCTTACAAGCACTATATCAACAGCACTTAAACAAAGTATTCCAAATATTTCTTTTTCATCAGTTAAAGCAGGCAGATTATCTTCTTTTATTGGCTTTAAGGTTACGGCACAGTTTGAAATAAAAAATATCAAATTTATTTTTGATAGCAAAAGCTTGTCCGTAAAGGAAGCTTTCAATCCGAAAAAAATAATTTTTCAAATGCAATTTTGTTCTTGAGATATTTCAATTGAAAGTTTGACCGGAAGTAAACAAACAAGTTGGCGGTGTTATTTCAAATGCGTTTTTCCCGAAACAAATTTTAACACTACTTGCGGCTATTTAAAAAGTTACAACTCGAACAGTGTTTTTCCTATCGTCACAAATTAATTTGGCACAATGATTGTTAATATTATGAGCCCCAAACTGTGCCAGGCATTTTGGAAATTGCATGAATCACGTTGTTTTTTCTACAAAGTCAATTCTAAGCATTTCTATCTTCGAAATGTAAAAGTTTATTGAATCTGCCCTAAAAACTAAAAAGTTTATGTTATATGCTATCAAAAATCTCCGGCACCGTTTGGAGTTCAAGTTGAACAAATTTTTTAATGATAAAAAAGAATTGCAAAAACTAAAATGTCGGTTATTTGAAATCCCGCAAAGGAAAACTTTTCGGTCCAAATCAACGATGTCGTCTTTGCTTCAAATTGAAAATAATTTCGATATAGACTTAGAGAATTTCCAATAGTATATAGGTTGAAAGGTTGGTGACGTAAATCAACAGATACATGTATTATAAAACTGAAAACACCGCTTACAGTTTACCATAACTATAAGATTACTTTTTAAGGTAAACTTTTTTTTTTTTTTTCAATTTTCAAGTTCCTTTTCGAGTCTCACTTCACGTAGGAGGAGAAAAAAATTCTGAACTCAAATGTTTGACCGTAACTAGGATGTGTTGTGACGTCACTGTTGTTGCTTATATTATCTTGTAGAAAATACACGATTTACTAAAACACAAATACACAACATATAGGTTGAACAAAAGATATATTTTTCCAACTTAATATTGATGTTGCGATATAGTTTATAAAGTAAACGAAATTCAAAGTCAGAAGAATTATATTAAGAATAATCACTCAAACAATTTATGTGCTTTCCACTGACGTACTCAATCAGACAGTTTCAAGTGCTGCAAAATATATTTTGAATGCTGAATGAGGGGTACCTTTCTTATTCATAGTCTTACAAAAGAAATAAATGAATCTATTGACTGCGGTAAATTTTGGCCTTTCAAATCGATTTCTCAAAATACTTTTTCTCGTAGTTCAAGTGGCTCGGGAGGTTTGTTTAGTTTGGAACACTCTATAGAAGCCTTTGCGGGAAATATCGTAAAGTGGCCCGGCTGTCTGGTTTCCTACGTCAGAAAATGACCTAAATAATGTCTACATAACACAGCAATAGTTACTCGGACATGAAAAACAATTCTTTAAATTGTTAGCTTGGTTAGAAGATAATATAGTTTATAAGGTAAACTTTAAAAATAAAGTTCTAAAGCAAATGCTCCATTGATGGTCAAAACTCCGACGTCGTTACATATTATCACAGAAATAACCACACCGCCAAAAGCGAACGATATATTGAAGGCGTGGTTTGCTAGAAAATATTCTCTCATGTTGTTCCCTCGATAATATATTTCTCTATGTTAAGAAATCCCCACTTGTTGTTTCCGACAAAGATCGTGCAACGTTCTTTATCCATTGTTTGCAATCATTTCCCCGTTTGACAGAAATTTGCTTTTGAGTCTGTGAATCTAAATTGCCTATTGTTCCTGAATTCAAATCGTCTCTTATTTTTCATTCAATGGTCTTGAAAACTTCCGATCCTATATTTTAGTGAGAAAATTATGATATCTTTTTTAATCGTTGCCAGCGACTAGTTTTTTACAAAACAGTCCAAAAAAGGCAAAATGAACTAACAAATGATAATTCCTACTGGAGTAAGCTTTGCGTGTTCTTTAAACCTACACGGCGTCGAAAAATTTCTTCGTTGAAATGCTGCACAGGGGTCTTATTGTTTCTTTGGCTGAGTGTTTGCGAAAATGTAAATTTAGCAACCAAGAATTATGCAAATGTTGTACTTTTCGTGTGTGAGTAAAGTACTTTGTGAAATCCATGGAAATAAATTGCACAAATATTAGAAAGTATAAGATGCTATCGATTTACTGTAAAATGACTCCATTTCTTGTGTTAATTAAAGATTGAAGTAAAAGATCTTCATTCTCTACAAAAATTTGCACTTTTAATTAGAGAAGAAAATCGAATGAGTTCACTGCGCTTCAAATGAATAGATTCTCAGTTCAAGATTTTAAATCTTTTCTTTATGTATATTAAACTCGTTCGGAAAATAATCTAAAATAAAACAACGATGCATGATTTTGGATTAACATATTATCCGTTATTCTTCCTGAAAAAAAGTGGTTTTTATTTCGTTTGCGAAAAATGCCATTTTATTTTTACAACTTCCCCTGTTTTGTCGGACGACACTCAGTTACATGAGGCAAAAGCTTCTGTAAAACCTCTGTCGTGAAAATTGTAAATATGTTCTTTGTTAAAGTCAGAACTTGTCATAATGTTTTCAAATTCGCTGGAGATCTTCATTTCCAAAATTAAAACCGCAGTTTTCTAACCAAAGATGACCTCATACCAACAATAAAAAGAAAGCGGCCGTCACTAGAAATGCCACTTTTTCGCCAATGAGCGATGCCAATCGCTTTTATTTGAATTTCTTCTTCAATCAGAAAAGAGATTATGTCACGTGTCTGCTCAAATTATTTAGTCACGTGGTAAAGATTTTTTGCAAAATCTTCTCTCTGGTTGGCTGGATTTAATTTGAGCTGTCAACACTAATAATTGGCGGTGATGAACCCAACAATGTTGCCAATCAAGTCTTGTCAATTATTCTAAACCCCTCCCTCGGGAGCTGCACAAGTTAACAAGAGAAAACATGGGGCTCGAAGCCACGCGAGCTTCATAATACACTTAGAACTTTTATGGAACTATTCTAGAATTTTCAGAAGTTATTGAAATATTCAAACCGTGCAAAAAACTTATGAATTCTGCAGATAAACCGGCGCATAGGATCAAAACTTGGCCGGAAAAGGATCACGACTTGGCTGGGCATTTTTACAGTGAGCTAGAGTTTTGAATCTTTTTGTGTGGTGTTACACAATTCAAGGACGGAACAGGTAGTCCATTCGCCGAGTGAACGGTGAAAGAAATTTTGCTCGAATTTGGCGGAGGGACATCTGATAGCTTGGAAACTGTACATATGAATCCTTTACCGGGTGATAAAGAGCTCAGTGACCTATTGGACTTCAGTGCGGTGCGTAAAATAAAGATTTTTGAAGCTACTTCGAGATTTTGTGGAACTGATGACATAGATGAGCATGTCGCGGATGTGTGAGAGAGGTGCGCATTCTCGCGCGATTTCAGATTTTGACCTTGTCCGTTTTTCTCTCCTCAGATGTTTTCACCTCCCGGTTCTATGGTTGGAACCAAGGCGAACAGCTCTTTAACGGAAGCCGGGTTATCAACCTCGCTACACGCTCCAAGAACAGGTGCCACAACCATACAAACCGTTTGTTTGCCTGTCTTTGGCGCACATTGAGCTAAGTTCTGCATTTTGCAGGGACCTGCTCTGAATAGTTACCAAGTATCAATCGTGCCTATCTGATAGTTTCAACTTTATTCTTTGGCTTAAACTCAAAAATAATAAATTTTCTTAACGTATTTTGTTTTTTCTTTTGTAGCATCTCTAGAAGATCCATCCACGTGGCAGGTAATGTTGCTCTCTGTGTAAGACCTAACAGGATAGAGTGCCTTGTAATTACAATTTTTGCCAGTGGACTGAATTAAAACAAATTCCAAAACAAAAATTTAAGAGACAACAACTTTCCATTTCAGTGCTTCTTGCTCGTTAAATTTAAAAGCTCGCTAAAGTCGCACGTGCCCGAGCGGAAACGCAATCAAAAAGTAAAAAGCATTATATTTTTACACTGACTAAAGAAGTCGTAACTAAAGAGCGTTAAAAAACTTAAGATTTTTCAGATTTTTGCAATGTCGTCAAGATTAAGGTTTAGTTAACAAAAATCTTCTTTCATGAGTGAATGCGATTCTGGGAATTATTTCTAGCAATAATTTCTGTTTTGTTTTCTATCTTATGTTTCAGGGTTATGGTGATAGCCATAATGTGTATGGCTCTATAGAGGATGTAGACAACGAATTTCTCTCTCGGAAAAACTCAAGTTATAGTGCTTATTTAGGATCAAATTCACTAGGAAGTCTAGGTAAGTCGATACAGTAATAGTTTAAAAAATTTCTCGCTCTGGAAGGAATATCAGTTGAGCCGTTTTCACGATGAAGTAGATTGTCCTGTAAATCGTTCGCGCGAACCATCTATTGTTGTTGTTTTCGCAACGATGAAGAGTTGAGTGTCATTCGGCGATGAATGATATGTGACCTAAAATTGACCCAAATATTTCAGATGAGATTTTACAACGAATGTTAGATTAATTAAAAAGTTTTGTACCGAAGTGGAATTCTTTTAAAACGGATTTATTCTTTTGAAGTTGAAAATTGTCATTTGCTGTTATCTCTGGTTAAACGTTGTGTTCATTGAATCGCGAATAATTCGGAATAACAATGAGGAACATAATGGTTTATTTTCACCCCGTCCATGCTTGACTAGCTTTCGTGTTATTGGTTCGTCTCGCAGTTTTTCACATAAAATTTTAGCTCTATCAGAAGTTTTAGTTGTCGGTAAATTTAACATTTTGGATTTAATCTGCGATTTCAGCGCTTTGCAAACATATAATTTTAAACTAATCCTGCTGAACAAATTTCTTGTCAGAAGTAAACGTATTCATTTTGGCTGGTTAGCAAAATGACTTATTTTTGACAAATCAAAAACCAGCGATACAGCTCTACCGACAAAATTCTTAAGTGATAGTTTTATCAAAGCAAGATTGATAGTTTTGGATCTAAATTAACTATTCGTTTTACAAATGAAGACAAAAATTGCAAAGTCTTTTTGAAAGTGACTGACGAGAATATGTAAATTTCGCTCGAGATCACGTTTTTTGTCATAAACCCCACCCTTGAAATTTACCAAAAAAAGTCTAGAAATCCTCTCAGTAGATATGCGCGACCTTGGGATTTCTTCGTAAAATAAAGACCTTTTTAGATTAAAGCTGGGTGTATAGTTTAGATCAAAAGTACCCATTAAAGTTCTCAGATGGCCCCCATATGTTGAATATCTTCATTCAAAATGTATGACAATTTTGATGCACTGTTGATCTTTAGGTAAATTTATAATATTTTCCCATTCTTGTACCGCTTCAAACTTCATTCCTTGTTGGAAAAATGATTGAATCTTTTTGCAGTTTCTGTGCAAATGAGCAGTTATGATTTATCAAACCATTGTTAAAAATGTTGTTTGTAACATGTTCTTCTTTTACCAAGTAAACTGCTAATACTTTATTATTTTTCATTCATGTGTTCTCTTCTTGAAAGTTTTTATTCTCAAGAGTAATTGTGTTATTACACAAGGTTTTCTCAGCTTTGAAGTTGTTGTTTTTTCTGCGCAGTTCACAGTAAGATTTATACCGTATTAGATCTCTTCTCTGGTTGAAAGAGTTTTTTCATCTGCTGCAGTACAAACAAATATAGTCTGTAAATCGTTTTCATTATGCATATATGCTTGGTCATAAGTTAATGATAAACTTTTTAAATAAACTTTTGTCAGCTTTTCTAACACATTTACTTGAGAGGGAAATCTCTTTTATAAAAAAATTCTCTTATAGAAAGGGTTACCCCAGCTGCACCATTTTACATTTAGATCAAACAAAATATCATTTTTGAAATGTGTCTGGATAATTTGAGTTTCAGACAATACTGTTGTTTAACAAAGAAGTGAATTTATGTCTATTTGCATTGCATGCATATTATCTCAGTACTTAATATTTAGTATATCTATGCTCTATAAAATTTCTGGTCGTTTTGTGTTGGATGGTAGGCATATTTTGTTTAAGTTTATCTATCTGAATATAAAAGTGATTATAAATATATGAAAAGGAATGAATTACATTGAAATTCATATTTTATCTTTATACAAAAATGTTAATGTGATAGGAAGTCATTTTAATACAATTAAGATCTATAAATGGTATTTTTACATCATTTATAAAAATAACTGATAGTTTTTTCAGTTTCCTAAAGTATTCTGTAACAAATATAATTTATATGAGCTGAGCAGTGAAGTAAGATATATCGAATAGACATTTTTTTCATAATTTATGAAAAATTTTATATATATTAAAAATTTTATTATATGAGCTAGTAATAATGTTAAAAACAACAACAATGGTAATGTATTTTTGATAGTTTCTGTTTTTTGTGGAAACATAGTAGTAACGTACTATGGTAGAAATGAGAGACATGTTAAAACAACTTACAAAAAACAAGTTACTCTCAGGTTAATAAGATTTTGAAAACATGTTAAATTTTGTAACCAAAGTAACTTTATTTTGAAATCTATTTTAACTGTATCTCTTCCTGGTTACAAACCAAAATTAACATGTATGATGAGAAACAGATTTCATTTTTTCAAAAATTAAATTAATTTTATTCTATTACTCATTTGTCATTACAGCCTGTGGGTATAATTTACTATTCCAATACACATGCTTACAATTGTGAACAGCTATGCTAGTTAAAAGTCAAATTGCTAATATGAGCTTAGGATTTCACCATTTCTTTCATCCATTTTTTTTCTCTTTAATCTGTCTTGAACAATTTCAAATTAAGAGAATTAAATGAGGTTTTTAAAACTATACAATTAAACCTTGTAAAATGTTACAACAGATTTTAAAACTGTTTTACTTGCATTTTTAAACGTTTTTTTTGTGATGAATTGTGAATCAGTGCCTTTTTGAAATGCGAAAACAAACAGTGTGTACCAGTAAAGTTTTAAGATGGTAATTGTACTCTTTATATTAACACTATATAAACAAAATAATATCTGTTTTTTTTTGGTCACATGACCTAAAAATATTGGGTTGGTCAGTTGGATTTAATATTGTTTTTATTAATTTTATTCTTTTAACTTTTTTTGTATAAATCTCCTTGTAGAATAAGTAGATATCACTGGGGTCATATTAAGATAAAAACATTTTGTTTATTTACAAGATGGGTGATTTGACACAACCACATTGCGATATAGGATGATTCTACATTTTATTTATTATGTAATTGTATCTGAAGTTGTATCGAAATAACAGAGCAGATATTGAAGTTTAAAAAAATTTTGACGGTAAGAAAGAATTTTTTTTTCAAAAATATGGCAAAAGAAGCAATAAAATGTTATAGGGTCTGCTATTTGGCACTACAAAATTAGGGTTAGTTGGGCGACCGAACCACAGATATTATTTTGTTTGGCCTAAGAACTTATTTTTCCCAAAATTTATAAACAGGCTCGAAACAAACCCGAGAAAAGGTGAACACCTTTTACTTCTAACTCTGCTTTAATTTTCTCTATTATTTCAATTTTTCCTTTTAATAGTGTTTGCAAGTCGAATACTATTTCATAAGTAACACTTGAGGTTTTGTGAAATGAAATTTGAGATTTCAACAACTAGTGTCCAGAAGACAGGATTATTGTTTTAATTTACAAAGATGCAAAAAGTCTCCAGCTAAACCAATAAGAAGTATCCATTACTTAAGAAAAATTTATAAAGTCGTTACTAGGCTAAGTTTTTAAAATTTTCAAGAATATCTTCAAAAAAATTAATAGTTGTTTTTATAAAAATAGGGAATATTGTTTAAAGTGGAAAATATCAAAGACAGGAAGTTAGGTTGGAGCTCCACCAATTTTCACAAAATTACAATTTTAATTAGTATCAGCTGAGCTAAGAAGTGATTTAAAATGTATCACAAACTTTTTTCTGCCTACAAATTAGTAGGTATAAGAAAGTATTGGGAGATGTGTTCAGAACAGGAGACTCTGCTGGTTCGGTCACATTGAGATAATGGACAAGAGTTTCTGGGTTATTAGATGCAGAGCAGTTGAGGTGTCAGGTTCAGTTGGTAGAGGAAGGCCAAAGAAAACATGGGAAGAAGTGATAAAGA
>JANCMA020466703.1:0-10714 GCA_024336925.2 Zoanthus solanderi | reverse complement strand
ATTAAAAATTTGTAGCTGTTTTTTGAGGAATAAAGCCTGTTTTGTCCGCTGCCTGCCCAGTGGAACTACCATGAGTGGACTAATATAATAAAAATTTTAGATCGTAATTATCGGATCCACTGAACAAAAATCTACTAACTAAAGACAAAAGCAGAAAGACTATTGTAACTTCCAAAACTGTCAATAGTGAAAATTATTCCTGCGTGGATGTCTAACCTTCAAGACAATGAATTCATTATGTATTATAATACAATCCTCCCACAAAACTTGGAAAAATGGGGTCAAGCACTGTGGTTTGTGACATAGCCCCTTTAATATAACTCATGATTAGTTTCCCATCAACAAATGATCGAAACATGCAAGAAACATTAATTATATATAATAGTGAATGTTCAGTACGTAGTAAAAAATAAAACTTTTATCCCCTAAAATTTTCTTTGAAATATGGACCCCTGGATACTAAAAAAGGTTAATTTCTTTATAGATTCCTTTTTCACTGGCGATAGAAAATCTTTCTCAAAAACTCTAGGATGTTGTTTTCACATTGGACAAGCATTTTCATAGTTTCGTACAGTATGCGCTTTCCCTTTTCAGAAGAGTTTTTATTTCCTGTACATAGAAATCAGATAGTTTATAAGTGTTACTGTCTAATCCTAGGTTCCTTCTGATTATGCATAAGCACCATATTGCAACATGTAAAGCTTATGAAAGGCATCTTATGAATATAGACAAAATGGCCCTCTAGGTTGGAGGCACAGTGCAGCACTATCTCATTATTAATCAAGTTAGTTAAATTTGTTTAACAGACTAGAGTGTAATCTGATTAAAGACTGTCAATCAGTCATGTGAATGAATAGGTAGCATGCGTGGTAGTGCTCACTTAATCACACCAATTTCGCGTCACGCATTCATTAAACAATTTTTAGGTTTCGCATCTTTAGGGTGATTGGTTGCTCTTTGTAAGATTGACATCTTTGGATGTGGATACGCAAATGGTTGTAAAAATGTTTTTTTTAGAATCCCATTAGACGCAGTATGAGTAAAATGATATTGAATAAATAAATAAATAAATATATATTTAATGATAACTCCACTAAAGGGGCTTTTCCATATCATATTGAAATCCCCCCTTTCTCCCAGTTAAGAATCCCAACTTGTAGGAGGCAAACCAGTTGGCTATTTACAAAGCGTGGTGAATTTGCCCCTAGTATCATCGAGGACAAATCCATTCAGTAGTGCGAGTCGGAGATTTGAACCCAGGTCTTCCGTACTCAGATCCCCAGCTCTGACCACTGAGCCATTCTGCCTCACTAATTATGTGAGTTTAAGTTTAGGATACAGCATTCATTTGAGAGAAATCATCATCATCATCATCATTTTCCTGTAACGTCCCTAGTTTGCCACTCGTGGGGTTCGACGTGATATGATTGCCTCCACTGTTTTTTATCCTCTTTTATATCTTTTGTGATGTTTATCTTCCTCATTTCTTCTTCCACTACTGACCTTCTACCTTCCACCTCCAGCTTCGTCGCCCTCCTAAGACATAATGTGCTATTCTTATCCCTACATTTTACATATTGACCAAACCTTCTCAACCTCGTTTTCCTTAATCTATGTTCAAGGTTCTGCACCCTACGTCTTCTTCTGACCTCTTCATTAGTAATCATGTCCTGCCATCTTACTCTTGACATGTATCTCAACTTGAAGAAATGAAAGAATTCAGATTTTTGAAGTTTAGCTTGGTTAATAAAAAATTTATTTAGTTGAGCAGTTTGATTGCCTTAGCTTCTGTCATAGCTATGATAGAAGCTAGGGAAAACTTTTAGCTCATTTGACAACAGACATGAAAGTTTGGGGTAAGCATCCCCTTGAGAGAAGCATTGTGCTTAAGCACTACTCCTGGAATTCCTGGAAGACTCCTGGAATTTTGCAGTTTCCTCCAGGGCCTTTGAACACTTTTCGAAATACATAGTTTTAGTCTACACCTAGAAAACTCCTGGAGTTCTGTGGATACCGGGTAAAATGTCATCCGTTTCAAAAACAAAATCAGAAATATGTGACTCATGCTTTCACTTTTTGTATGTTATATAGACTCAAGTTGCTACTGCAGTGGTAGAAATTATTTGATATCGTATTGTTTTTACCTACAGAGAATTTGTCCGGGTTTATCCCCGTAAACGGGGGTGGCTGGATTTACCCCACTCTAACAGCAATCTCTCCAACTCCCACTCTCCATCCTGCTCGATTCAAGGCATCCTCCTCCAAAAGAGTCAATTTTCTCCTGTGAAGGACTCCTGGAATTTTGTTATCAGCCAGTACCATGGAAAAGTGAAAAACACGTTCTACTGAACGCTTAATTTATGTAGATGATATAGATGTTAGATTGTAGGTTGTTTGAGGAGAAAAGCGATTTTCCAGCCCAGTGGTTGGTTAAGATGGTAGTGGAAAAAGTATGGAAGATTATGCTAACACCTTCTTTCTCCAGATACAGTCAGTACGTGGTTGTACCAAATTCCAAATATGTCATAAAAGTTCCTGAAAACATTTCCATGGATACTGCTGCACTGTTGCCATGTAGTGGTGCCACAGCCTTTAACGCTTTGAAACATGTGATGGCAACCATTCAAGAATCAACAGTAATATATGGTACTTACCTTCATTTTATCAGGTTACATAGGGCCTTATTGTTCATCAAGTTTTCTCAACTGGGCATGCATGTGTTGCTTTAGTTAAAGGAGAACTGAACCCTAAAATTAATTTTTCATCGTTTGAACATTTAGGCGTAGTAGAACAACTAAATGAAGTTTTTTTAAGCTGTTCGCCGAGCAGTTCAAAAAATTTGATGTTTTGTATGTAACAAATCAACAAGATTTGATTGGCAGCTCAATATGTGATGTCAGCGGTTGTTTATGACGTAAGTTACGATACTAGAATGATTAAAACGAGGAAAAACATGAAAGCTCTGATACAGTACTTCAACAATTACTGGTGTTTAAGAATATTTTCTCTTGTACATTTGATGTCCCAGCAGAAGAACTTACATTCACGTATAACTGTATGTTATATCAGAGAAATGACTATGCAATATTCTTTAAAACAAAAGGCTACATAATCTCATGAAAATTGAATCAATACAATATATAGCAGTAACCATACAGGCACGCAGATAGCATAACACATAGAAATCCATTATCTCCTTAATAAATATGATGTTAAAAATAATTACAAATTTATAGAAGAAATGTTCGTGTTGACACAAGCTTCCTTTTCTCAGAAGAAAAAACTTCTGAGTCCCTAACAGGAATCGAAGCCATGACCTTCGCATTACCGGTCAGACGCTCTAACCCACTGTGCTACAGGAACTCACGTAGGGAACGGGTCACTGAACTTGGTTCTTATAGATAGAATATCGGGTATATGTCCTGCTAACTGCTGGCTCAATATATCCGTACGTCCATGCGTTTTTCTGAGAAAAAGAAGCTTGTGTCAACACGAACATTTCTTCTATAGTTATTTCCAAGCTGAAGATATTTATACAACTACTAATTACAAATTTATTACAATAGATAGAGGATATTACACGGTGGCGCAAACATATGAAGTTTATGTTCGAGTGGAAGTAATAAATCACAAGTGAGTGCAGTGAACAAGTGAAATCTTTTTTCCACTCGAAGATAAACTTCATATGTTCAAACCAACGTGTATTTTTTTTATTACATAGATATGAGTGTTTCGAAAATATAAAAAAACTAGACGAAAATCAAAGGAATGACGTCAGCGATATCTTGACTAGTGAGAATGTTGAAAAAATCTCACTCATATTCTGTTTGTAGTTTCGTATGGAAAATACGAGTTGGCTATTTTTCGGTAAAACACTCGTATCTGTGTAATAAATAAATATATCTACCTACTACCTCATTAAATATGAAAGGGTTAAGAGTTGCATAACAGAATGCAGAAAGATGTTTAACGTGCTCATCCCATTTAAGATGTCGATCAATAAAAGTTCCAAGCAGTTTTGTTTTAATAATAATGATGATAATAATTACATAATGACAAATCCCCTAAAGGGGCTTTTCATTGTCATGTTAAAATCCCCCTCTCTCCAAATTAAGAATCCCAGCTGGTCGGAGGCAAACCAGTTGGCTCTTTACAAAGTGTAATGCCCCTGGCATCACCAAAGACAAATTCATTCAGTAGTCTGAGTCGGGGATTCGAACCCTGGTGTTCTGCATTCAAAGCTCCAACTCTGACCACTGAGCCACGCTGCCTCTGCTGTTTTGTCTCCACAGTCATTTACACAATGTACAAAGCTTTACACAATGTACAAAGATGGTATAACTATTTCAACTTTGAGTTGTCTCTATTTCAGTTTGAACATAAAGTTGGCTTTCTCTTAATTGCAGACAAAGTGATTCCAATTCCCTGACTGTAAACCTAAGGTTAACCCTATAACCTGGCAGACCAAGTGAATACTACTCCCAACCGTGAACCTAGGGCTATCCCTATATTGCATACCAAGTGAACCCTACTCCCAACTGTAAACCACTGGCTTTCTCTTAATGGCAGATCAAATGAACTCTACTCCATTTCCTAAATTTAGTATTGTCCCTATATTGCAGATCAAATGAACTCTACTCCAGTTCCTAAATTTAGTATTGTCCCTATATTGCAGATCAAATGAACTCTACTGCAATCCCTAAACTTAGTGTTCTCCCTATATTGCAGATCAAGTAAAACATATTCATAGCCTGGTGAAAACCGAGGCTAACGTTTGGAAGAATTCGAGCTCTAATAGAGAAGTGAAACCTGAAACACAGTCGAGGGTTTTCACCTGCTCGAGAATTCTCACAAACTTTTCCGAGGTTTTCACCAGGCTATGAAGGCACGGAGAACATGTTTTATTTCTTTTATAAAATTATTATTTTGAGAGCCAACCATATTGCCCACGACATTTTCGTGCTTCATATGGTATCTGAACAGACATAGCTATAATGCCGCTGAAAAAAATAGCAAAACAGTTACTGTTCATCAGCAGGATGCATAAATTGTGTGCAATTCTACAATTGGTTTCGGCTCCATCAAATCCTGGTCCACTTATATCTTACAAATACAATTTATATATATAGTCCAGGTTCTACACAAATAATCATTCTTATACAGCTTAGCATTTGTGTATGTTTTCTTGCACTTGATCATAACAAATATTAACATAGAAACAAAATGGCAGCATGTATTGCCTCAACATGAACACGCAATAAGCCTTCTGGGATGGATATCAAGGCAAGTAACTTGAGTAGGTTTGGTTCCTAAGCTAGCTCAACTGGTTCTGACAAGCTAAGTTTCTCGCGTAAACGTTTTGACACTATTTGTTGGTTGCCTCAGCCAGGTATCAAATCTGTGTGGCAGTTCCTTTTGTCCGGGACACTCTATTCATTGTATACGAGATTTATTTTTTGCAGTTTTTAAAAAAGTTAGTGTTGTCGTCATTGTTCACAATCTGCTTCATTAGCATACAACTTAGAGTGCTAATAAACAAAGATATATAAGATTGGAGTTTAAAATGTGAGGGACAAGTCCAAACATACAGTTTTTAAGAAGTTACCGGTGTTCCAAAAAATCTCAAACAACTGCGTGACCATTCTGTAAATAATTTATTGTGTTACAAAAACAGTTATTAACGTATCTGCCTTATATTTCTAGAGGGATATTATTTTCAAAATACATTTCCACATTCAAAACTATTTCTGATTTCGTATTCCCATTAGAAACTTGGGCGATTAAGCTAAGGAGGGAAATGGTGTAAACAAACATACGCTTTTAGACCCTCACACTGCCTAAATTCGCACTCGTAATCGTGGTGAGTTCTGAAGGTCTGTAATAGCTTGCATGCATAACTATAAGTAGCCCCAACACGGAAGTTTTTCCGATGTAATTTTTGCTCTTTCTAAGCTGATAGATAAACCGCCCAATAGCCGACGTTGTAAAAGAAATATGTGATAGGAAACAGAATTCGTGCGTAATGATCAACTTTGTTCGATCGATGATCATCAACGAAATTATTTAGATAGTCATCATAGCAAGTAGGCGGGATGTTTAAGCTTTGCTGATGTTGTCCTTTCTCATTGCACTCGTCACTTTTATAACCTCGGTCCAATCGACGTAAGTCGCAGAATTCTTTCTGAAAATGAGAGCGAAAATATTCGTAAAAAATAACATACCAATACATACGAGTACATATTCCGACTAGAACTCGTGCGTTTCTTTAAAAGCAATCTTCCAAATTCAAAAAGCATTTTCTCAGCAAATTATTCTCTTCATAAATTAATTTATTTCATAATTTTTAATTTATTTTAATTGTTATCTACGTCACTTAAAAACCTGATTAAAACCTTCAAATATAGATAGCACATGCGTACTAATAGCTAACTTGAAGCCTAACAAACAGGTTCACGTTCCCATATATATATATTATATATTGGAAAACATACCACTCGTAAAATTCATAAAAACTACATCCGGGACCCGAGTGGTTTATCTTCCATAATCTCACACGTGAGTTTATTGATGACGTAATTGCGGTAATTTCCCTCCCAAATTTGTACATTTTTCAAAGCTTTGAACACTTTAAACACTCGTGTCTATAAAATAAAAAGAACATTACACGGTGACTTGAGGATATGAATTTTATTTTCTCGTGGCAAAAACAATATTATTTTGCCACTCAAAATATTCTCTATATATACATTTGTATGGGCGTGAAATTGTATCAAACGCCTTCGGCGCTTGAACGGCCAGCATTGACGGCACTAAAACTCGGGAGGTATGGACACATTCAAATGAAATTTCTCTACAGTAGTTATGACAACTTTGTTAATAATAAATCGTATTTCCTCAACCGTTACTTGAAGGAATCTCGGAATATTCACCCCATGTAAAATAATCCGGACTCCGGTATCCAGAAAATATTTGTTTGTGGAATCCGGAATCCCACTCTTTGAAATTAGGAGTCCAGAATAGGAATCCGAAATCTTGGACAACAAAACCTTCGGAATCCGGAATCCACTCAGGTGGAATCTTGAATCCAGTACCTGGATCCGGTGTTCACATCATGGAATTATAAATCCAAGGCTGTCACGGATTACTTTGCATGGAGCGAGAATATGTTACTTACTTACTTCCTTTGCACTTTGGTTGGTGCTTCCGTATTTGGCTGGAGATGAGCCTTCTGGATTACTATTATCTCGCTCTCCTTTGACTTTCCTCAGAATCGTCGAGCCAGTTTTAGTGATTTTCTTCGCTTGAAATGTAATAAAAGTTGAACTCGGGTATTCCACAAGAGCAGCAAACACGTACAGAAATGAAACCATTAGAAACCAGTCAATGCCTTTAACGTAGCTCACTTTTGGCATTGAAGATTGAATCCCGAAAATCAATGTTGTAAGAGCGAGAACTGTTGTTATCCCGAGGGCAACACGCGCGGGAGGCGAACTGCGTGGAATCCAAAATGACACCCAACTAAGTATCACGATGAGCATTGTGGGAATGTAAGTCTGAACTACGTAGTAAAACTTCTTTCTCCGCAGTAAAAATTCTAATCTTAATCCTGAAAATGATCCTATGGATAAATTGTAATAAAACCAAGTAATTAAACTATAATCTTTTTGTTTTATGAGGGCGGCGTAAATACAACTTAAAGTCAATATTTCTAACGGTCTGTAAATGTTTAGATGTAAAAATTAAGATCAGTTTAAAACAAATGAACCACTGCCGAAATAGTTACTTTCTTTTATATAATAAAATAAACATCCACTTATAATTACTTCTTATTATGTGCATTATTACATTGACGTAAATGTTATGTAGCTCATTGTCATCTCAAAATCTTAAACAAAAAAATTATTAACAAGAAAATGAAGCCAAAAATGTGAACAATTTAACACTTTTTTAGAATAATTAATTCTTCGTCCATGGTTTTGAAGAAGCGATTTTATCGCATATATGGAAACTCCAGAGTGTATCGTTATAACGTAATTTTCCCTCACATAAACACTACCATCAGCAATTTATTTTAGAAACATCAAGGAGTTTGCCACGAACGTCGCCGCAAGTAAGTAAATTAGTGTTGTTCTTAATATTTAAGATATCGTTTATGTATGTGTTTAAAATCAAAGCCTGTTTTTTTATTTCTAAAACGTTATCAACCGTGCGGTCATCTTGCTTTTCTGAAAAGTTTTCTTTGTTCGAAGATGCTTTTTGTCGTGCGACCCTCTGTTATTTTCCTTCGCAGGGTAAAGAACTTTCCAGGCGAAAAATTTAAGTCCGTAATCTTATGGCAAACCAGAAAATTAGAGTTTTGTACAACCTTACGGATAAAACCAATTCAAATCGATTGTTCTTTACTGCGCTGAATGTACATACGGCGAAACATATATTATTATATATTGGTGATACCAAACGAAATTTTACTGTGCGAAGGGGCAAACACGAAAATACTAAACATAACTCCTAACTAGATGGACACCTCGCTAAGAACCTAAAACACAAATATAAATGGGATATTATTTTCAATCAAATGAATATGTTTAGAAGGAAAAGTATTAGAAGTCACACGTGACTGTGAGGTGCACATGGTTTTTTTAAAAGTAATTTAAGAGATCTAGGTGAGTCGCTTCTTTAGGGCAAATAAAAAAATTTCTGGTTTCATATCGGAAAATTTGTGAATGTAAATGCGGCATGAGGTTTCTATTTTTGTTTCTTTTTCTTTTCTGCAGCGCAGGAAGCAAAGCTTCACGGAGCAGATCGACAATACACATTTGTTTTCATACGTTTTCTACATTTAGAAAAGAAAAAGAAAAGTTAATGCGGCAGCTATTTTGAAATGCAGGCGCTGATGAGAAACCGGGATTTTTTTTTTTTTCGCCTTATAGTGGCTTATGATGACAGTTGAGGTCAGCAGTTATAACCAAACATGTATACAAAGTTACCGATTAGGTATTTTTTGGCCTTAAAGTAAAAAGTCCAGACATTAAAAAATATGTTCATTAATTTTTAGGCCAAAAGACCAATGATTTTAATCAAAGGGCTTTTAGAGCCAGCTCATTCATGTAATGGACAATAATATCAAACAGTCTAATGATTAAATCATAATTTTTTTTCAAATGTTTTATTATTGAATTGTATTACAAGTAAGAAAAAGGCATTCTAGGCAATTTAAATTTAAAAGAAGAAAGAAAAAAAAACAAATAAAAAAAAGGTCAGTACGGACCTAGAACTACGTCCGTGCACACGAAATTCAAAAGTTCTACCATGGAGCGACGCTCAATGGACACTTTCACTTCCGTCTACGGTCCACAATTTCCGTCCACAAATTTCGGTCTACAACCACTTCCGTCGTTATTTCACCCCCACGATACTCATTCATTGCTTGCGCATGAATGAGCTAAAAAGTCAAAATTTCAAATTTTTCTTGTTTTATATTGGGGATCATGTCAAGCTACCTCGACAAGTTTTCAAATCTCAGCAGAGTCGGGAATCGATCCCAGGTCCTTGCGGCTGGAAAGCAAAGACCTCACCAAGTGCGCCACGGTCCCCAAAGCTTCATGTAAGATTGTTACGAATTATAGCAGTTATGGATATACCAAACATCCTTGCCATAGTAAAATAAAACAAATGATAAATGAGTAATATTCTTGTACATCAATGCAAATATGGCGCACCACTCGGGCGGACCGGGCCAAGTTGCGTGAAGTCGAGGTTAGTTAGGCCCATTCTCGTCCCCAGAGCCCAACGTTTTCTCAGCTGGCGGAGCCTTCGCACGATAAAACATAGGGCTCTAGAGAATCCTAGATTCTGGGACTTCCGCGCGCGGTAACGTGTTGACAGACTCAGTGGTCTGATTTCATTGCGATCGTCGAGACAGGATTTGAGGAATCGATTTGACATTTGTAATATATTTCCCTACAACAGAAAAACGTGCTTTTAAAAAAAAAGTGACTCTAATTTCTTTGTCGACAGGCTTCGGCAAGTGATTGATCAAGTTATCCGTTAATTTTAGTTGCTTCGCCTTTTAAAACTGCAAGTTAGCTATTTATTGGTCTGAAATTCTGAGTCCTTAAGAAATGTTGAAATTAAAGATATTGAAGTATGGAATAATTTATGGACACCCGGAAGTATTTGTTGGAAAATTGCGGAAGATATGGATTGGCGAAGAAGTGAAAAACCAAAAGCAATGTGAAGGCTATCGTAATTGATGAAGCACATCTCATTGTAGAGTGGCAAGTACTTGACATTTGTTTTTATTCTTTCTTGTTACTTCAGTATTTATAATGCTGTGAACACTTTTGGTCCTTTTGATATTTTCACGGTTCGGATAGTTTTGTTGCCTTGTAGTTGTAAATCAAAGCAAGTATTTTCGATATAATCTAAAACGTAATTTTTGACTTTCTCCCATGTAAATAATCGATTCATATTTATTCCTTTGCCAGCCTCAATTTGGTCGCCATCAGCAAGATATGAACGCTGCATATGAAAACTGTAACATTCTTTGTAAATAAATAAATAAATAAATAAATAAATAAATAAATAAATAAATAAATAAATCTTGAAAACCTTGGTTATTTTCCAACTTGCTGCGGTCCGCGGACTCGTTTAAGACTTTTGATGAGTCTCTCCTATGTTTGTGAGCAATTCCAGTGAAGAAAGTGTTGCCAGT
>JANCMA020466601.1:0-10715 GCA_024336925.2 Zoanthus solanderi | reverse complement strand
CACGTGGAGACTCCGTGGTGCTTTTCTGACAGTCATGCAAGTTAGATATAGGGGATTTAATTTGATTGTTGCTCGTTTGTCACTTAGCGCTAGCGAGAGCTACATCTAGTAATTAACTTTATTAACGTGTCAATATATAGTTTACATGAAAGTAAATTAATTGGAGAAACCTATCTAAAACCCTTTACAACCCTATTAATACCTCTTTTCCGTCTCTTAAATCTTCCTCCCCCATTTCCCACTCCCCTACAAGATTAATGTTAACTAAAAATTAAGTATTAAGTTTTGTTAATTTAAATATTAAATAAAAATATGAAATTAAATTATCATCTTATATACAGAACATAAAAAGGTCCATCAAATCTGTTATAATATTAGTTAGATATTAAATAAAAATATAAATCTAGTCAGCTTTTACACAGAGCATAGTCATGACACTTATCCTGCAAAAACATTTCCTGATCTAGTCACGTAATATTATTCTTAAATCTATTTAAATAACTAGAATTCCAAATACCTTTATGCAATTTTGTCCAAAGAGAAGGACCAAGATATTTTAGCTAGCTGTGTTTACAATAGGTTCATGGTATCAAAGTTAGGTATCTTCAAGTCAGAATTTGTTTAAACTATGTCAGCTATTGTTCTTTTAAATATTTCTTGTATATGAAGACAAATTTTATTTCTAGCATCTTCTGTCCTTTAAAAGTTTGATGTGGGGAAGTAGCGTTGCCCTTTTCAGTAGTTCACATGCAGTATACGTAAGTTTACTTGTTATAGATTGCTTTCAATGCCATCTCTTGAATACGTTCTAGCTTTCTACGGTCAGACGATCGACAAAAATGCCACACAGTATGACATAAATACGTTAATAGTATTAATATAGCTGGATTATATATATATAATAAGTTAGCTCGGCAACTTAGATAACTACGCGTGTTAGAAAATTCAAGGTTGAAATGGTTATGATCATCGCCGCTAGTAGTTAGATGAACCGGGAACTGATATTTACTCGTGCCCGCCCGTTAGCTGCATGAGTCGAAATTTAGGCAGTGTACACTTTATTTTGTCTGGTTCAGTGTTAGATATTTGCGAAATTGCCCAATCATAGAAACAGGTAACTACGTATTTATACACGTTCTAAGAAAGAGGCTGGTGCATGTCAATCACCAAAATCTTCTTTTCTCCCATCTTAGAATGAGTTGGTAAGAGTTCTTGTGGTCCGTGGTACAATCTGGTGACAATGCCCAAACTACGCATGTATTTGTAAAAGCTCGACCCGAAGAAAAAAACTGAAAGACACGCAGTCCAATTCTTGACTCGTTGCCTACAGACGCGAGTAAAAAGGTGAATCTTATCAAACTAGTAAGGCACATTAGTTGTTTCATAACGTTTGGTTGGCGAAGGTCGAGGGTTTTTACCTGCTCGAGAATTCTCGCAAAGTTTACCGAGGTTTTCACCAGGCTATGAAGGCACCGAGAACATGTTTTATTTCTTTTATAGAATTATTATTTTCCGACTTAACAAAGGAAAAATATGATAAGCGAAGCGCGTATGTATACTTTAACTTCTTTCTTGAAATCCTGTAAAAGGGAGTGTAAAGTTTTACAACTTACTAGAGACAGCCAACCATATTGCTGACGTCATTTTCGTGCTTCATAGCACTTTATAAAATAATTTGAGTAGTTCGTTTGTTTTGATTGGTCTTTTTAAAGTGTGTTTTCATAGCGCTGTGAAACACGAAAATGGCGTGAACAATGTAGTTTGACTGTCTCAGAGTTGTTAGAATTTACAGTACGCGCTTCGTAAACCGTCTTTATCTTTGTTAACAATGAAAATAATAATTTTATAAAAGAAAAAAAACATGTTGTCCGTGGCTCCATAGCCTGTTGAAAACCTCGGCAAAGTTTGTGAGAATTCTTGAGCAGGTGAAAACCCTCGACTGTGTCTCGGGTTTTCACTGATCTGCTCTCGATTTCTCCCAAACATTTGCCTATGAAGGCACGGAAAACATGTTTTATTTTTTAAATGAAAACACACTTGTCAGACCAATCAAAACGCACGTACTATCCAAATTGTTTTATAAGCATAAATCTATGGACAATATGAAGTTAAGAATGGCAGTGTATTTAGTAAGTAAACCCCTTCCGGCAGCTGGTATATCAGAGGAAATAATGTCCGCGGCTGATAGATTGTCCGAAAAATGAGCACTTGGCCGAGAAGAGAAGCTTCCAGGGCAACTGCGAAATTTTGAGAACAATTTATTAGCAAATTTGTTTAGATTTTTCAAACTAGAATTTTATTTCCACGAGCTTACCAAGCATCCTTTTGATTAAACCTTTTATTGATTTTTTAAACAAATAAATTACATATATTGTATTTTATTTTTAACGCTATATATTTTGTATTGTGTTCTGGTTGAATTAAAAAGGAATCGAAAAGCCATTGGAAATTATGACTAAAACCGAACTTGGTACCGAGATATTTTTTATAGCTTTAGACTTTACGCTGAAGTTGTTCGTCTTGCTCTTCACTTTGTTAATGAGCGGTACATGAGTGGAATAACAATAAACAAAAGCACTGCGCTTAAGAGTTTCAATAACATATTGAATGCCAAATAAGGAATGCTCAAAAACATGGAAAGAAAATGTAACTCAGAAGCTCATAATCGCTGCTCCAGAATTCCTAAAAAAGTTGAAAACTTTCCATGTTGCAGATTCGTCAACTTCGCTAGGTTTGCTGAAAAACATATAGTCTTTCAAATGACTCCTCACTAAAGTCATCGTGGTCAAACTGCATCCTATATAGATTAGCACTCAGGTAAACTTATTGTTTTAAAATGAGCAAAATAGTATGTATTTCGATTTTAAAATTGCCGTTGAGACAAAATATTATTACAACAAAATAGAAAGTTACTATAAACCAGTAAAAACAGGTTTGTCAAAAGGGTTTACGAAATCTTCAGTATTATTTAGTCGTTGTAGTATTTATTTTTTTGTTTTGAGGGAAAAAGGTTTTTAGTCCAAATATTGTCATTCGTTGTTGAGGAGACCTCAATCTGAATTTAACAGCTGATTCAGTGGAACTGTCATACAATGGGATTGGGCTAAACTGTCAAAACTAAATCATAGAATTAATAAACTATTATGTTGTGCAATTAAGGGGGCTTTCAACAAAGTAACTTCAAAAAAGTGTTTTGTTTTAAAACTTTTAGCACACGCTTCCCTTTTAAAAAACTAAACACTTTTCAAGCAAAGATACGAAAATTGATTGCATGTAAAACGAAAATGCGATATGACATTGAAAAATAATGACGTTTTAATTGATAAAGCCGAGCTGACTATCAACCAACATTTGCGATTTCATCTTCAGTTAAGAAAAATCGACCACACGAAATTAAATATTTTCACGAAAAGCAACTCTGAATTGAAATAATTCAGACTGTTTTTAATAATGTTTATATGTCAGCAATTAGTTGCGTTAAAAATTGTTATATAAACAGTTTTAACTGACATCGTCTGCACTCAGTTCTTTTATATCTCTTAGCCGCCAAACGCTTATTTTTAGGAAATGTAATTGGAAAAAATATACACGTTTTAATATTTAAAGTTTACAACTTTGTTTAATTTTTTGCACAATTATTTCTTATATGTTCTGTCCAAGTTTTCACTGAAGTCAAAACGCGGTGTCGGAAATATTTCTCATTTCTAGAGATGTCCGGCGGTGTCGGCTATTCCTTGATTCAGGTTCAACGACTCAAATGAAAATGTTTGATTTTCTTTGCTATACTTACCTAAGTTCTTTGTAAACGCCGAGCTCATTGCAAGGAACCCCAAATATCCAACTGTTAATAGAAATAGAATCTTTGTCTGCAAAAAATAGAATCTACAAAACTTCATATTGGCAAACCCAATTTGTTTCAGACTCTTTTTACATAACATAAGTATTTTCATTTTCTCCCTTTTACGCCATGATCTCTACTTAGAGTTGTATATTTTTGAATTCTCAAATGAATCTGCAAGCTTACCGTTTTCATAGTTTCGTACTGTTTAAAGCGTTCTCATGTCTAAACACACAAGCCAACAACCGTCACTTTCTCTTAGTTAATCTATACATGACGTAAGTTGATTTCTTGCCGTTGAACAAAGTCTTATTACATACAATTAAAATCAATACGGCATACAATTCAATTTTGAACAAGATTTTAATTAATAACAAGCTTATTAAAATATTGATAAGAAATTCAAAACATTAATGGAGAACTGAAATACTTGGTGAAGATTATATTTTATGGAAGGATTTGAAAAATGTTAGATAATTAAAACAATTTAGTTTAGAGTCTTCCTTTCGGTTATTTTAAAGAAATGAATGTACAGATATAATTTCCACCTGCGAGTTAGGAATTATTCCGTTTTAAGTGGATATATTCCTTGACAAAAAATAATTCATTTTATCTCAATCTCTTTACAAGAATTAATGGATAATATATTTTTCTATAGGGCTTTTTAGATCCGTTAGATCATGATATATTCATCTATAAAAAATTAATGTGTACATTGAGAAAGCATATACGTGCTAATAACTGACTCGAAGTCATGAAATTGGGTTCTAAGGTGATTACCCCTTATATCTACCATATAAAATAGTGAGCCCGAATGTTAGCAGCCATGAGCAGCTGTTTTGGCCTTGTTAAACCTCATCAGCAGGGCATAGCAGGCTAGCGAACAGGCTCCCCTAAGGGGAGGTGAATAGTGGTGGATATATATCTAGCACTAGGCACCCACCCCGAGGGGGATAGTTGTTTTAGTATTTACCAAATTAATGGGATAAATATGCACTTTGTTTTCAAAAAAACTGTACAATGTAACCTGTTTTCTATTTTTAGCTTCCTATCATTTTGACTTTCTCCTCAAAAACACAATTAATGGTCTTGGATATCGCGAGTTACAGGAGCCAATCAGAGCTAGCGAAAATGGATATCGGTTTCTTTGGTAAATACTAAAGACTGCTAGCAGCCATGGACAACTGTTTGGGCCTTTTTAGGCCTCATCAGCGTAACGTAGCTAGCAAACAGGCTCAAGTTCCCACAGAAGGTAAGTAAAAATAGGCCAGGATAAAGAAATTTATCCACTAGCTATAGGTTTGGAATTTGTACCTCTTTAGAATTTAACGCTTTAAATCCGGATGTATATACCTCTACAGTACTTAACACATTAGAGCCGGATTTATAACCCATCAGAAATTGTTTGAAACAAATTAACCATTGAGTTAGGATATATGAAACTATAGGGCCTAATTACAAATAACGTGTGCCATATGAAGAGAGGGAACCAACACGCATAATTCGCCCCATGTAGGATAATCCATGACAGCTTGGATTCCGGATTCCATGATGTGGACTCCAGATTCCAGGTACTGGATTCAAGATTCTACCTCAGTGGATTCCGGATTCCAAAAAGTCTGTTTCTGGGATTCCAGATTCCTAGACCTGAATTCCGGATTCCAAAAAAAAGGATCCTAACTCCACAAGCAAATATTTTCTGGATTCCGAATTCTAAGAGGAAATGTTTCCTGCATTCTGATGTAACAGGCCAGAGTATACCCTAGTCCAGACTATACCTGGGTTAAATTGGCCTTGGCTAAAGAATACCCAGGGTATATTCCGGGATAAGCCAGTGTATACTCCAGGATATAAATTGGCCTAGGCCCACCCATATCCCTTAGGCCCACTCATACCCCTTAGCCCCACTCATATCCCTCAGAACCACTCATACCCCTTAGGCCCACTCATATCCCTTAGGCCCACTCATATCCCTCAGAACCACTCATACCCCTTAGGCCCACTCATATCCCTTAGGCCCATTCATATCCCTTAGGCCCACCCATACCCCTTAGGCCCACTCATATCCCTTAGGCCCACTCATATCCCTTAGGCCCACTCATACCCCTTAGGCCCACTCATATCCCTTAGGCCCACTCATACCCCTTAGGCCCACTCACCCCTTAGGCCAGATTATACCCCCATGATATTAGTAGCGTTTAGTGCAATACAGAAGGATTACTCACTTTTTTAGCAACTTAATGGGGGATCAAAATCTATGTCTGGTAAGTTAAGTTAGAAAGTTAACTGACTTTCGATACCAGATATGCCTTTTATGACTCTATTTACACATTTTTCATTTTTCTGCCTAAAACAATCTTTTCTTGTTATCGAGATATTTCGAGAAATAGAATAGAACTGAAAGTTTTCAAGATGCATATGTCAAGTTTAACAGCTTGTTAATTAGCAGCGGTGACAGATAAAACGAATTACATGAAGTCATTACTACGCGCAAAATATTTGGAAATAATTATCAAAGTTAACTTCAGGGTTGGATTTTACGTGAGCTTTGATCGATACAAAAGTCGTGCGGATAAAAAGCACTCAGCACGAAGCTAGCATAAAAAGTCAGCGTTTGAAATCCTTTCTTGCTGTTTTCTTGAAAAGTTATTTTTCTTGTTTTTACGAGCCCACCAAAGTTAAAAATTATTTTAACTATACCATAAATTTTTCACAGACCTTGCATTTATGAGAGCTACAAAAACCTGTTGTCGATTTTAAAATTTAAATTTCCATTTTCGAGATTTTTTTTTGTCAATCGACGCCTTTTGAAAAAAAATGATTAATCAATTCTAACTTAAAAAATTGGATTTAAAAAAAAAAACCTGGCCCAGGCCAAACTATACCCAGTTTTAATCTGGGCAGGGGGTAATTTGGTCTGATACACCGGTGTATTCCGCCACTGATATGCTTGCGAATTCTCCCAAAAGTTCGCCTCGGTTTTCACCTGGCTATAAAGACACAGAGAACATGTTTTATTTCTTGAATATAAGGCGTACAGTAATACCGACGTGTTTATAATATGATTATCAATGTATTTTGTCATTGAAAACTTGCTATCGTCATGTGCGAAAACAAAACCTTACCATATATGGCGAGATGTTTTGGTCACTTTCCCTTTTTATCGATAATTATGTAGTTCATAAAATATTACATGGGCCCTCGGCCATTGGAAGGACAAAATAATTATATCTTCTTGTCTTGAGATCGCTCATTAGGTCGCTATGTTCACCCGTCACAGTTCTTTTTAACACCAAAAAAAACAAAAAAAGAAGTTACTCCCTGCGCATATGTAATATTTTTTGTTTTCCAGCATTTTAATAAAGGAATTTTCATTGACAATCTAGGATAAGGATAAGAACGTCTGTTTTATACTTTTTATATTAGGATTTTGGATGACACATAAGCGTGAATTCAAAGATAAACTATACAAAAATGTTTTTCAATTAATCTATGTACAGAAAAGGCTTCCTATTTAGAATTGAGAAAACCAGACATTGTAAATATTTATAATAAAGTACCGAATGGAATTTCCAATAAATTAGTCGCAGGCGGTTTAACAGAAATGGTAATTCAATCGAAATTTAATTTTTCTTTTCAATTTTTTTTTTATTAAAAAACTTATTTCAAACTAAATCCTTGTCGAACCAAATTTTAATCGACTTCCCAATTGCAACATTGTAATATTTACTCTCCAACTTTTTTGTATTTTTGGTTTGGTTGATATAATGGCAGATGATGTCATTGTACAAGCTTATTGGTCAGCGTCCTTTCTTTTAAAACAGACTTCGATTGCGACAATTATGTTTGTAAGCCCAAGAAAAAAATGCTTAATTTTAGGAGTTTCTCTCGCTGGTAATTTTTCCTGGACTCAGTTTAACAGATTGTTTTTTATTCTTATTCTAACAAACGAAAATTTTATTTTGAACTCGCTTGGACACGTTGGGATTTGAAAGCATTATTCGGACAGCCCACAAGATAAATAAACCGGACGTGAATTATTCTATTTTTAAAATACAGCTGATGGAAACTTCCCATCGGCGTTGCTAACTGCCATGTATTCTTCTGTGCTGAGGGATTCTCCAAACTGAAGGTATGAACTCAAGCTTGTGTTGAAACATGAAGTAGCAAATCTTGATTTTCTATCTCTTTTGAATGGGTTTACTTTTGCTTGAATCATGTTAATTTATTGCCGTCATTCCCCGATGAGACTAACGTGAAGAGACTTCATAATGCTGAATATTGCTCACCTTGGTATCCGAAAGGCGTTGGGAATTGCTTAAACTATTTTGCCTGCCTAAACAGGTCTTGCATATAAAAAACCTGTCAGTATAAAGTGAATGTGCTTTCATAGCGACATTTAAAACTTCTAAGATTTAAATGTCGTTCTGAAAGCAGATTCACTTTACTTAAAAGTTTGCCATTCAAGGTTTAATAGATTTGCCTTCTCGAAAGGGAAACATGCGTGTTTAGTAATGCTAGCATCAATCCACAGTATAAACTGCTTGAATACTGTTTTGGAGCACTCTATAACTACGTGCAATCATTATTGCAGCAAACACTGCATGTATGTTCACGTTGTATATGTCCTTGACAAAAGTTTTAAAAATACAAAGCGTGCTAACTTCCGTTCTTCTAGTGATAAGTTGAATGAAGACACATGTATCGAGGGATTACTTTTTTCGTTCAAAATGGTATATGTCTAAGACGTAGTATTCCTTTTTTTATTCTCGGTTGCAATGCGGCCAAGCAATTATTTAGCAGGTGGAAATACCCATGATGCACTTCGGCGTACTTGTTTTACTTTTTTTACAAAATTAATGCTTTTTAAAAGATATCAGTTGCATTAATGTTTATATTGTAAAAATTTGTCCATGTATATTTCGATATATAGTAAAATTATAAATATATAATATATATTGTGATGTGAAAATAACTTGAAGATGATATGTCAAACTTTTCATAAATCCTTGTCTTAATGTACGGTCACACTCGATTAAAGCTAAAGTTTTTGCTTGAATTCCTTTGAACAATAGACATTCAGTATCTTTGTTTTATTCACTTGAATTCCTTTAAACTATGGACATTGTACTAGTTTTGTTTATATTCTCTCTATGATAATTTGAAAATAACTATTTTGAAAATGATGGCAGGATGTTGTCGAAGCGTCTAGTTGCCCGCACTAGTCTTTCTTTTAAATATTATGTCAAAAGCCAATCTTATAAGCATTTTATAATCAGGAATTTTTTATGACACATAATATTTTGGTTTCACTCAAAGCCATTCTTAAATGATCTAATTTTTTTATACCAGAAACAGTTGTAGAAAGTATTATTTTAAATTGGACACTCATGCACTGTTGAAAAAGAAAGCAAAACACTGATGTTTCATACTTTAGTCCTTTGTCGGGTTGAAGATGACGAACTAACGTCTGAAATGTCAGTGTTTTGTCTTTTTTTCAACAGTTTTTAACTTTGAAAATTATATTATTTTTCTACAAGTGTTTCTTTAGAAACACTGTTACAGCTTTTAATGATCACATTCTTAAAATGTTTTTATAAGTTGACTTGGCTTCTTTTCACAGAGTGATTACAAAAAAATAGGGTGAGAACATTTATCTTGTTTCAAAATGTGTTTATTTGGTGCTCTTGGCTTGGCCAGAAAGTGTGCGGTTTTTAGCTGGTGTTCTTTTAACTATGAATCCTAATTTCATTGTAAGAACTTATGATGATGATAAATGTACATGTAACTTAATGAACATTTGGTATTGGTGTGGCCTTCTTTCCACTAAAGCTGACACAGTTGGTCCATTCAAGCCAGGTTGGTAAATAGAGTAACAGCTTCTGTCGGTAAATAATGTACAGCAGAGTAATGACCCATTGAAATAGATTGAATAGAGTCAAAGAATCTTAACACTACATAAACCAGAAATAACAGCATTGGTCCCTAAAGCTTGATTGAACCATCACCTTTAAAGGGATTAACTTTTGGTTTTTAGCTGTTTTGAGTACTTTACTGAAACTATCTCATCAGGGGCAGTGGAAGCAGTGGAAGCTGGGGAAACACTGGCCCCCCACTAATTTTTTAAAGTGGTTGTTTTCTACTATATATACTACTGTAGATAGATATATAGGTTAAACCCAATTAGAACTGCCGCTCTGGGATTTTCATTTTCCGCTGCCCCTGGTCACAATTTTTTCTCAGACTGAAAAAAACTTTTCTACTCATGAAACTATATAGCAACTTATAAAAGGGCAAATATTTAAGTGCATGGACCCTGTCAGATCTCTGATGGAGTGCATGGGGTTTAAAGTTGTAAGATGGTTTGGTTGAAGTCAAACATATTTGCACATGCACGCGCTTAGAAAATTCTTTACTGTATAAGACTTCAAGAACGACTGAACGCTTCCTGGCTATTAATATTTTGCTCAGGCTGACACTTTAGCTCGTTTAGGGGGTCTGAAACTCCGGTCCAGTCTCTTTGATAAATGGTAATAAAAAATGAATTTCCAATTTCCGGGTTTCCGTCTACCGGGCTGGAATTTCTAGCCTGGTAAAATGGATTGAAATTTTGCATGTAATCGTAGTGAAATTTCACCCCGGGCTGAAACAGCCGCTCTGCTGCGTCCATGTTGTAATCAGAACAATGGAAGTTACAGATTATTATGCACTGTCGTGATCAAAGATAGCGTCCTGATAAGTTGACACACATAGTGTTCTTGTATCAAGGGCGTAGCCAGCATATTTAAGAGGGGGGGGGGGGAGGGGGGGATTCGAAATCATCAAAAGCTGTTTGGTCTGTGGTAAGTATCGCAGTGAGGTTGCTCTAAAAATTGAC
>JANCMA020466494.1:0-10718 GCA_024336925.2 Zoanthus solanderi | reverse complement strand
ATACAGCTAATGGTTGGACTATACAGCTAATGGTTGGACTATACAGCTAATGGTTGGACTATACAGCTAATGGTTGGACTATACAGCTAATGGTTGGTCTATACAGCTAATGGTTGGACTATACAGCTAATGGTTGGACTATACAGCTAATGGTTGGACTATACAGCAAATGGTTGGACTATACAGCAAATGGTTGGACTATACAGCTTGTTGAAATGTATAGCTAACAGTTGGACTGTACAGCTAACCCTTGGGTTCTAACACCTCAGGCATTCTAGCTATTCTGTTCATGGACAAACTAGAGACCATCACCCTTTTACATTTATTGATAAGCCCCTGTAAGAGATGTTTTGATGACATCTATTTTCAGACAAACGATGGAAATATGGCAGACCAATTCCATCATATGATGAATAAGAAATTGAAATTCAAAATTGGGAAACCTTAAACCGCACCCAACGGCCACTTTCTGTCTTTGCTTGATCTCAAAGTCAGTATCTCTTTCGAATTTTACAAAAAAAAAAGCCAAAAAAAACACTTTTTTTTCACTACCAGTCAGTTTTGCCAAAGAAAAAACCAGCTTTATTTATAATGAGTGCAAAAGTATCAAAGATAGATGCTCCACACACTTAACATCCAACAAAACATAAATTTATGCTCCATGAAATTCTTTGTTTAAATGGTTACCCAGAAAAATGTAATAATATTGAAGAGACAAAACAAATTAACATCTTCAGAAGCACCAAAAAGATTATCAATCCTCCAAAACAGAATGATCTTATTTGAAAATTCCATATGTATTTGAACCTCTAAACCATAGAAAAAAAGGGGAATACCAATACGCATTGCACATCAATCATACATCTTTAGACAGGCCCTTCTTCAATCTCTTTACACCACCAAGTGCACCTGCACCAGAAACAACTGCCCCATTAAAAACACTAAGGTATGTCTACTAAGAAACACTGTCCACAAAATAACATGCAATATAGCAACAAATGTTACCAATTCTTTATCAGATGCACAACAAGTTTTAACCATGATCAAATTAAAGAACAATGAAAATCATTCTGTAAAAAACACATCTGTCATAACATAGATCACTTAACTAAAAGGAAACTGTTTTGTTGCTGAGAATAGTCTTCTTTGCATCCTCATTGACTGCCTCGTTACACAAGGCATTATGCAAACTGTTTTCATTTGCCTTGCAATGAAAATTATAATAATAATTTGTTGAGTTGCTTGTAGATAAGCTGGTGCATTTTTCTTAAATTGATTTTTAATTTCACTTGACTACTTATTTGTATCTCATTGTCCTGTAGAACTTCCCTAAGGCTTAAAACGCGTTTTCCATTTTTTGTGTTAAAAGGATGCATTCTGGGTGCTGGTGACGATATGTGAGAACTATATGCCTGGATACTACAGTCCCAAACTGGTAATTGTTTAGATATTTCTTACTTGTCTAGCTATCTTTTATTTGGCATAATAATTTCGCTTAAAAATTTTTGATATATATATAATAAAGGCTTGTTAAAAATATTAAAAAATGATTCATAGATAAAATAACGTTTTCGTTTTCAAGGAGTCCCAGGGACCCCTTCGTTTTTGAATTAGGGGTCCCAAACAAAATTTAAGGGGTCCCACCAAATCAAAGTGTCTTTTGTTGGTTTTCCGCCATTTTGATTCTCGTCACGTATTCTTCCTAGGTTCCAGTGTTCCTCTTTCATGATTGCACGTGCCTCGGATCCAGTGTCCTTGTTTTCGCTCGATCGAAACGAGTTTCTGCTTGGTATTTTTGTCATTTTTGCTCAAACTTATCAGCCTTTTGACATCCAAAATGTAAAATGCACTAGTTGAACTGATATTTATCTTTCTTTTGCATTAAAGAGAGGATTACCTGCTCTGTTCAAACAAATTTTTTGTCATCAAAAATTTATTTTACACCGTATCTTGTGCGTCCAAGGGACGCATTGCCTTTCATTTTTTGCGTCCCAAATTATTTTTTTCGTAAAATATGCAATATTTTGCGTTAATGAAAACCCTGTTGGTTATTCTGATCTTGAACTTGTCCTTCTGAATGGCGTGTTCTAGTATCTTACAGAGCGATTTTTACATCTAACATCTGACACATTTCAGGAAGCGATAAAGCTTGATGGAGCAATTTTTGGAGGACTATTGGAAAAGTTATTACCTAATGTCGCTAAACATATGGTAAGGCATCATTCTTCTCACACCAATGAGGTTAGAAAATAGATATGATGAGTTTTACATAGGTAGATGAACTGAGTGTAGCACTTGCAATAGAGGTATGTTCTGAAATCATTTGCGTGATATAATCAAAAGTCTCAATGAGGCGACTCACGGATACTGGCCCAATTACAAGTAGAACTACAATTCAGACCAAAACTAGCATCCTGCACACACAAGTCGTTCAATATTCCTGTCAAAGAGTAAGAGTGTTATCCCAGATTTTCCTCTGATTTTCTCAGTTTGGCTTTAAATGATCGACTTTAAGTTAAATTAGTGATTTAAGTAAGATGATAGTCCTGTTACTTCATTTCAATGGAGGACAACATTGACACCAAAAGTCAGAAAACGTAATCGGAACTACCATCAAATAGTAGATTTCTGTGTGGGTATTTTGTGGGTTGACAACTGGAAGAAACTAAATTCCGTTATTTAGAGATACTAAAAGAAAACGACGGATAAAAACTTATGAATTTTCCAAAAATAAGAATGAAGATGGTATGCCCTCTTTGGCAAGTTATGAAAAACAGAAACTGTGTTGAGTCATCATCAATCATCATCAATCATCATCATCGTCAATCACCATCATCAGGCATCATCTTCATCGGCATCATCAATAATTATCCTCAATCATCCTCATCAATAGATACCAATCATCAGTCATAATCAATCATCACCATCAACCTTCATCATCAATGTCCATAATCGTCATCATCATTATTATCAAACATTATAATCAATCATCGTCATTGTCATCATCAATCATCATTAAACATCATTAACCATCATCATCAAACATCATTGTTATTATCACTAAACAACGTCATCAATCATCGTTATCGATCATCATTACTATTATAATCATTTGGAGGACGGCTAAAGGCTGTTATTATTGAGAAAAGGAATCGAAACCAAAGCACTAGTCCCTGTTAAGCAAGGTTACAAAAAAGTCTCAGATTTGAAAGTTTCATTGCAAAGTGATTAAACATTTGGTTTTAGAAATACTTCAAGTTATAAAAATATAAATATTTAATGATAACTCCCCTAAAGGGGCTTTTCAGTATCATATTAAAAGGTTGTATTAAAAACAGTTTGAAAGAGATACAAGAATTAGGGTTAGTTACACTTAAAACTATGTTTAGATTTGTCGCTTTTACACAAACAAGTAGTTTATTATTTGGTTAGGATTTTAAAGGGGAAGTCATGGTTACAATGACAGTGTATTGGTGGTACAGCAAGTTGGCTTAAAAATAGGATTTTGTAGTTATTCGTTACTGACTATTTCTATTAATTTTGTTTCATTTGAATCAGAAACTCCACAGAGTTGATCCATTGATGTACATCACTGAGTGGTTTATGTGTGTTTTAGCAAGGTATGCCTCTGAAGAATATTAACAGTATAATGCTGATGGGGTGTGGCATGAAAGATGATCTTGCAATTATAATAGGAACGTAGAAGGACCAAAGATAGTATATACCTCAAATATACGAACACATTTTTTAATCTAGACACGTTTCGACATTGCCACAGTGTCATCTTCAGTAGAATGTAAAAATCCGTTGCAATTTCAAAGATAAAAACCTGAAATGATTGGCAGCTTTATTGTTAACAATGATAATTGAACTAATGACAAGTCAGTTAATGTAAGTTAACTTACAATAATAAAAGAACATTTGGCATCTGATAAAAACTCTCATATTTTTAAGCAATTAAGTAAAAATTCTAACTATACTTCAAAAATAACGCTTCTGAAGACTGTTTTAAAATTATCGATTTGGACAAATCTTCTTTCAAACTTAAATTAAAGGAAGGCTTCCACATCACTAGGGTAAAACCTGAACTTCGTGTTCAAGTAAAGCATTTTAAGACATCTTTTATCTAGTTTAATTAACGTGTTATAATAGACATTCCTAGTTGCCGCTGATTTAAATGACTGCAGACTCCTTTTGCACAGTGTTAGCCTCAGTATGAAGTTGAATATTCCTAAATGCCAATGTAGTTTTACACTTTTTAT
Source organism: Zoanthus solanderi (assembly GCA_024336925.2). Taxonomy (NCBI): domain Eukaryota; kingdom Metazoa; phylum Cnidaria; class Anthozoa; order Zoantharia; family Zoanthidae; genus Zoanthus; species Zoanthus solanderi. Next base: position 6,456 of record JANCMA020466494.1, on the reverse strand, counting down.
AACTGCGTGTGTTGTTGAAGGTGTGACCTCTCGCTCTGTTGCACTAATATTTTTGAATATTTAACAACGAAACGAGGCTAACACTGTGCTAAAGGAATCTGCAGTCATTTAAATCAGCGGCAACTAAGAATGCGAAAATGTTCCATTCAGTGAAACGCAATTTTACTATTTATTTGTTTTTCTCTTGTTGTTATCCTATCTTTAGCCTCGTAAGTTAACTTGCATCAATTGATTTGTCATCAGTTCAATTGTTAATGTTAAGCATGAAGCTGTCAAGCATTTTAAGTTTTTATTTAGCCTTGTAAGTTAAATTACATCAATTGGTCATAATTAGCATGTAGCTATCAATCATTTTGGGTTTTTATATTTGAATTAGTAACGGATTTTCACATTCTTCTGAAGATGACATTGTGAAAATGTCGAAACATGTCTAGATCAAAAATTGTATTCGTATGTTTGAAGTGTATACTATCTTACAATTATATAACGCATTCGTGCTAGTTCCACTCTTGGGTGCTAGTTCCACTCTTGGGTGCCAAATTAACATCCACTGTTCTTGTTTTTTCTTGCTTTATGCCCACCCTTCACAGTGCTTATTTAGATCGTTCTCTTATTGTTTTTTGTCAACTGCTGTGTCACTCACTCTAACCAATATCCAGTATTCTGAGTTGAGAAAGTGCTTATATTTAACAATTAGAATACGAGCTGGCAATTTCTATTCTATTGACGATAGAAATTGAGAGTGAGTATTCCAATTATTTTAGTAGAAATCTCTAACAAAAAAGCAAAAGAACAACGATACTGTCTTAGTACAAAAATATTTAAGATTTTGAAACGGCCAAGTTTCGTTTATTTCTGTATTCACAGTATGCGACTATTGTCTAGTGAAACTGTCAAATTGATACTTCAAATTCATTTTTTCCTTTTGTTGCTATTTTAGTTTTCTCTAGGACAGCTTTCTGAATAAAAGCGTTTAATTCCTCTTCCGAAACTTTTGTAAGTTGGGAAAAGGACGCCATATTGAAAAACTTGTTTTCATCCTGCACCTGATAGATAGCGAGTAGGGTAGCCAGTCAGATTGTTGTATTTGCGAAATGGTTGTATTTGTAAACAAACCACTCACATCCAGTAACTAACCCTTAATTAATAATTTACGGTTCAGATGATAGCCTGACTTCGGTCCTTGATTTATCTGTAATTGTCCCTTAATTTAAATTTCGACGACTGTGAAATCACTTTTTTTAACTGCTTTTAGACAACAACTGAAATCCTTCTCATCTCTCGCATTTATTTTGAACGCAAGTCTTTGTCTTGACTTCATAGCAAACTGACTTTTGTTGTGAGAAGCAGATGGCATTTCTTTATTTGTACAGTCATGTGATTGACATATTTCAAGTTAATGATTTATGGTCCAGTGCTTTTGCCTATCAAGAATTTCTTTTAAGAAATATCTTTGGAAAACATATACATCCAGTGGCATATCAAGGGGGGCGGTGGGGGGCCCTGCCCCCTCCCTTTTGGGTGGACCAAAAATTAATATCAGTGCTAATCTGAGTTTATTTAAAACAAAAAAGAGAAACTTTAAGAGGTGCTAAAAACAATATCGGAGAACTTTATCGATTAGCATGTCACAGATAAGTAGACGGTTTTGTAATATACCCATCGCTGTCATTGTCATCGTCATCATCATCATCACCATCGTCTTTGTCATAATTTTATCATCATCATTGTTATTCAGTTTATCGTGGTTTCAGGAATTTGCCCTTTGCATCGTTATTGCAAGGTGTACATTATCATCATTGCCCTCATCATCTTCATCGTCTCATTAGTATTGTCGACACCATCATCTTCATCATCTCATTAGCATTGTTGACACCATCATGTTCATCATCAATATGCATAATAACGCTTGAACTGTTTTTCAGGAATTTGCCCTTTGCATCAGTATTGCGTGTATGGGACATGTTTTTTTGTGAAGGTATGTCTTTTTCTTTATCAGAATTCCATCTTTTCATTGCTTAGTCGTTCTAACCTTGATTTCATTTCCTAAGGTATAAAAGTCCTCTTCAGAACAACTATAGCAATGATAAAACTCGGACTCCAACCAAGGGATCTAAAGAAATACCCAGGGTATGTATAATAATAGGGCTCTGGCCTCTCACAGGTTGCTAACATTTTTAAACACAAAATATTCAAAACTGTTAGGAATGGTTCTGTTTTAGTCCTTTTCTACACAAGACGCTTAAGAATTAAAATATCCTGTGAATGCTCGTGGAGTGACCCGAACTTTCTCGGCTTTTTACGACAAACACGACTGGCGAAAATCACGAACGAATAGGAATTGACTCGGTGTTTCTCACTGAATTCTAATCGATTAGATAAGCAATGATATGATTGGATAAAATGGCTTTCTATTGTTACACTTTTTTCCCCACTACAACCATTCCAACGCTCGTGGATTCTTCACTCGCAAAAATAAAGTAATCTACTAAGAAGTTACTGTCTAACTTCGTTTTCAGGTTGCTTTCTGTCTGCATAAAAAGTTAACCATTGAAACGACTTAATTAATCCTGGAACTAAGGACGCCGACTGCAAAGAAAAATGGTAAACACAGTAGCGGCACGTTGGCATGCAACTAGCTGAGCACCTGCATGGAGTTGTTGCTTAAATTAGGATTTAGAGTTACTACTTGGACATAATAACAAAAATGTTCTTAGTACTTGTTTGGCTTCATTTAGAAACACTTAATTGGTTTCAAATTTTTATAGATATTCGATTTGGCCAAACTTTGACAAAGTGTTGTACATTTCTTACTGTTTTTATTAAACATGTCAACATCGAGTTTGTTTGCTGACCCATTTTAAGTTTTCAAAAAACCCTTCGACAAGTATGCTCTCCAACTAGTTAAAAAAAGGCAATACCAGGTCGTGATCACTTCACCATCGCTATCTTTATTGCAGTTTATTTGAGGTGAATGAAAGATTACGGCACCTTCCAGCAAGTCTGATGCAGGAAGACATATTAATACCAGCAGTAAGTTGCCTTTAGTTCATGTTTAAAGTTTATTTTTGTGACACAACAAACAGAAGCATTAATGGAGTGTTTTGTTTTAAAATTCTCACTGCATATGATATTTCATTCTTCTGGATTACTACATGGTGGCAAAAACAGAAAAGTTAGGGAGTTTCCCTCTTGTGAGTTGGCAGTTTTTATTGTGTGATATTAGTTGTTTGTGCCAGCAGAACAAGCTCACAAAAACACTTATTTACTTTGTAACAGTAGTGGTTTTAAAGCTCATTTGGTGCAAATGCAGCACCGGTTTCACAAAAGTCGCAGGTTTTAACCACGTTGTAGCCAAAAAAATTTCAGTGCCAGATTGAATAAGGAAACTGGGAGTCGATGTTTCTTGAAGGAGGAAAATCGGAGTACCTGGTAGAAGACCTTTAGTGGCAGGTTGAAATATACCTTCGTTGTTTTAAGTTGTTCTTATATTTACTTTTTAAAGTCTATATTGCTTTTTGTTTCCTTTAGATGAAAAGTATAGAACATTTAGTTATTCTAAATTTCAAAAATTAAGCAGTTTTCGCGGTTCCTGTTATGTTTTTTGAGTCTTGAAACGTGCAAATAAGACAGTCCTTGTGTGATGACGTAGGAGAAGGTACTTGTGTAGTTTCCGGTTGAATATTAACACTGTCAATACAACAATTTCATTCTTTTACGGTCTAAAACACAGCATAAAACAGAAAAATTTAGTTTGAAGTGGTTTGCTTGTCACGTTTTTTTTTGTAAAACACTAATGACAGCGAAGGACGTCTTACTGCTGCTACGTCACAAGTACCTGTCCGCTCCATCAAAATTAAGATTCCAATTTTCTTTTGATTAAAAAGCATACTTAGGTGTGGAATTCCTCTTTTGTTTTTCGAATTCTAAGTTCATAGATGACAATAATTTCATCTAAGAGATAAAAAGCGATATAGAGACTTGAAACATCAAAAGAAGATTGCAGCAGTCTATTGCCTTCATATAGATTGCAGAACTTATGTGAAGTAAAGGAGAAACTTGTCAATTAATTTTCTGAAGAAAAAGTTTGTGAGTTTCCAATAGGAATCCCAATGATCTTGTTCTTACCGATCAGATGATTTTCATTAGAGTTTTGCAGCTCATTGCATGGAGAGGGAACCGAACCGGTAATCAGGGACTGGTCACTAGTTTAATCCGTTTGGACGTTTTTTTCCTGAGAAAAGTGCATGATTGAATTATTTGTTTTTATACAAGAACTAAAACAATTTTAATTTTACTTCACAGTCATTGGCTTTGAAACTGTCTGAAAAGGACATGAGAAGGGAACACGAACTACAGCTCGCTAAATAACAACCATATACGTGATCATGGAATGGATTTCTAAAGTTTTTATCCATCATGACGGCAAGAAGACTTATCCCCAACTGCCTGGGTTTAATTGAACAGCTTCATTGCTATTAAAGAAAACTCATGAAAAAGGGGTTTTAAAATATCCAAAAATCATATTAGAAAAGATACACGTTACAAAATGAGAAGTCTTAAATATTTCGTTCCAAAAAAGGATGAAAAACGTTTTTTTTTTTAAAAACATGGACACACATATTCAGGGTAGCTCGTGATTTCCTCAACTTTAGGTTGAAATGTTTGAGCATCTCTGTAAGTAAGCTAAGAGGTGGACGTTTCGCGATAGAGTGTCGTATTGCTACGCAGGATGCTGGATTTCGTATGTGGTTTTGTTTGTTCAAACCCATCTCACCATAACCGATATCTGGATTTTGTGCGATGTATGGATGTGTTTGCCCCCTACCAGTTTGGATTTTTAACTGTGTCGTTAGTGTGCCAGGCTCAGTGATATTAGATTCTTAGCTTATCGAAAATCTCAGTTTAAATATTCTTTATTAGCCTATTAACAGAGAAAGTCGTTTTTACGCCACTTACATCGACCATTTCAACCTAAATTTGGTTAAACCATGCGATTTCCTCACTCATCGACTCACTTCTGTAGTTTTTTTGAAAAAACTAATTTACAAAAATAAATTTGCTTGAAACGAGGCCGTATAACATTACTTTGTGTTTGAAAATATTTCAATTGAAAATTAGCCACAGAATTGAAAAGTGTATTTAATGAATATTAATTTGAATACTCGAGTTTTTGAAAGGGTGTCTGGACTCAACCCAAATTTATGTAATTAAGCGTTTGAATTTTTTAAAGAATGTAGAGTTATTTAATGAATTTTATGATCTCATTGTTTTTCCTTCGCGCAACTCTTAGAGCTGTGTCCAAATTCCAAATATTTACCCATACAGATTATAATGTTCAGAAAAATGAAATGAGTTGAGTGATATTCCGAAATGTATTTGTAAATAGATATAAGGCAGCAATTTATTAAAGGTGGTTTCTCTATATTTGTGGTTTAGAGTTTTCGTCTTTGATTAAAATTTAAGTTTAAACGTTTCGTCCAAGTTTGACTCATTTAAGAATAAATAAACAACATATTGTGTTAAAAAAAAATATAGATTAAGCCTCTCTTTAAGTTTTCACCTTCCTTCTTTTTCCTGCAATGATGCTTCCTTCTCTTGTAAGCCTTCTAACTTTCCCTTCCCGCATTGATGCCCCTACTCCGTTAAGACTTCCTCTTCCTTCATTTGCCTACAATGGTGTTCTCCACTCCGTTAAGACTTCCTCTTCCTTCATTTACCTACAATGGTGTTCTCCACTCCGTTAAGACTTTCTATTCCTTCCACTTCCTGAAAAGAAGCATCCCTCTCTATTAAGCGTCCTGCTTCCTTCCCCTTTCTGCAATGATACCTACCCTCTCCATTAGGACTTCCTATTCCTTCTTATCAGTTGCAAAGATTCCTCCCCCTCTGTTAAGTATTCTTCCTTCTGCACTGATGACTCAAACTAGCAATATTAATCATCCTGCTTCCCCGTTCTGCATTGATGCCTACCCTCTCCATTAGGACTTCCTATTCCTTCTTATCAGTTGCAAAGATTCCTCCCCCCCTCTGTTAAGTATTCTTCCTTGTGCACTGATGACTCAAACTAGCAATATTAATCATCCTGCTTCCCCGTTCTGCATTGATGCCTACCCTCTCCGTTAAGCCTTCTTGTTCCTACTCCTTCCTGCGAAGATCCCTCCCCTCTCCGTTAAGAACTCCTTTTCCTTACAGTTTAAATTTACCATAATAGTGAGAGGCTGAATACTGGCAGCCATTGACAGCTATCTTGGTGTAGTGCCGGGGTTTACCTCTGAAGGGCTATCTATTTCGGAAAGATCTTGTAAGCATTGCTTAGCTGAACGACTTGCTAAGGTTCCGAAAAAGACTATAATTACTTGTGCCAGCAGCGAAGCGAGGCACAAGTTTAGGTTTGCCCCGTGTTTTTTTTTATTTGTGTCGAGGTCTTCAGCCACTTGATGTAATACTTAATAT
>JANCMA020466393.1:0-10719 GCA_024336925.2 Zoanthus solanderi | reverse complement strand
CATGAAGAAAAAAGAAAAAAGAAAAAAGAAAAAGAAATCGAACCCAAACGTTGACTCGTGGTACCACGAGTAAAAAACGTTTGTATACAATTCATGTCGTCATTTTTCGTGGTTTAAATGATTATTTATAAACCATCAAATCCTGAAATTGATTGTATGCGCAGCTGGTATGCGCAATAAAAGTTGATTGTATTTAAAAATAATCGTTTATACCATGCGTTTTTTAACAAACCATGAAAAAAACACCTCATTAATTTGCTACATAAGTTTTTACATTTGGCGCCCATCAAATTAGTTACTAGCACGCATGTAATGAAATTAAGCAATATTGCTTTCTATATATGATTTTTCCAAGCTAATATGTGATGTTAAACTAGTAGTAGCTATTGCAAAGTGCCAACGAGCAAAACAAAAGCTTGAGGACGACAGAACTGAGCTCTGCTATTTGAAAGAAAAATAAACTGAAATACCTCAGCGTGTGAAAACCACTCGAGCATAAAGAATTTTCTTAAAACATTCTCAGATAAAATATCTTTGATAAAATGAATAAGCCGCTGTTTGTTCACTACAAGTATTTCGTGCTGTGATTGGCTCACACAAAATCTGTTGTTATACTACCTTACATCTAGGTCGAGGTTTTTTCTCCCTGCTTTCTACATGTGCATCGGCTCTATGATGCTGCCGCCTCGCCAGGCTTGCATCTTCGCTCGCCTGGCTCGTTGGCAATAAAGCTTGGACGTGATCATTCTGTTACAGTCAAATCTTTTCCCGAAACATTTACGTTTATATATGGTACGGTACACCCGCTAGCCGAAAGCAAGGTTTATCTGATGTTAACACAATTTAATTCGAGTTTGTTGCTAAGTAACGAGTTTTCAAGAATCGTTGCTTTAAAGTTTTAAACTTTAAACAGCGGCTGTTTGAGGCAATTATGTTCGGTAACAAATGCATACATTTTTCAAAGATGACGTCATGATACAGCAAAGCAATTATTCCGCGGCTCCCCCCCCCCTCCCCCTCACATTATAGTGCAACCTCGTACCGAAGCTAAGCTTATTCACGTACGAGGTTGATGAAAAAATGAAGGATGTATTGATTAGGCACAGTAATCAGTATGTGTAGTTTGGTAGAGAATGGCTTTTATTAATTTTTACTTTGAACAAACATAAGGACATAGAAAATGGCTGTCGTCAAGAGGTATAAAGTTTTTCTTGTGTCGGCGTTCACTGTGGCCGCTTTTAGTCTTGTGTTTCTGCTGCGTTATTCGGCCGTTTCCAAGATCAAGGTACAACTGTCTGGATCTGCGGAGCTTGGATTAAAGTATTTAAACAATCTGAAAGACATGTCATCACAAAATTCGAGAACGGAAAATAGGGGAGATAAAAATTCTACGGGACAGGACAGTTTAAAGCTGAAACCTTCAAACTCTGTTACAAAAGACAATTTTGATCAGTTTGTTGTGAGGTCGCTAGAAAAGAACTCCAGCAAAACAGAAGCTAGTCTTCGAGTAAAAACTGAACTTTCTACTTCCATAATACAAACTAAAGTAGCGACAGAGCCCGCCTCATTGCTAGAAACAATTTTTTTTAAACCTAGCACTCAACCATCTCTGACAACGACAACACCACATGATAAAGCAGTGAATTCGGAAAGCAAAAGTGACGATCTTGAAGCTTGCCCAGCAAAACCATCATCCTTGGGTAAATAGCTTTTATTTATAGTTAGTTGATTATTAATTCGACAGTAAATAGAAAAGCAGTTCTTCTTCTGCATGTTTCGTCGTAGATCTTAAAAGTTAGAAACAAAATTCAGTTTAGAATTACATTAACTGTGTTGTGTGTAACTATTTGATATGTTTTAAAAAACTATGGTTTGGCTTTCAATGACAATGTCCATGAAAATTTTTAATTTGCTTGATGTTTTTTGCCGTGATATACTTAAATACTTAAATAAATAAAACCTAATTTAGCTTAGGTTAATAACTAGGTTTGGCGATGGATTTTATAATTGCCAGGGACCCGAATGGATGGTCGTATTGCTGGAGGGAAGCTAGCTATGTCACACAACTCTGAGTCACGGTTTTTTTTAAAAGTCATAGAAATCAATATATTTGTGAACAATTTATATGTTTGGTTAAAAAGTTAAATGTTTGTGATAAAAAGTGAAAAGTTATGTTTAAAAAGTGAAGTGTAATGAGATTTTTAAATTTTATATTTGAATTTACGCTTTGAAATTATGACGGCCATGTTAGTGGACGTGCCATCCGAGGTCCAACATCGCACCACCATACATCTACACTAAAATATATTCAAAAAATGTGTTCTTTTGTTCTAAAATTATCCTACAGCTGGTGTTTCCATTGCCGTATAAGTTGAGTACTTCTGTGTTCTTCAGTTTTGCATCACTAATCTGATTTTTATATAATTTATACACAAATGATATTCTGATTGAAAATCAATCAATACTATTAAGGTTTAAGTATTGGAAAATGTTTGGTTAGCAAAGGCTCTTGCACCATTTGTTACTGTGATGTGTTTGTGTATGTGAGAGCTCTTCTCCTTCGTAAGATGTTGATGCATACCAGGTACATGTGGAAAAATGCTTAATAGTTGTTTTGTCAAATATTTATTTTAAAACAACAAAAGAATGTTCACAAAGAACAGTTTGGCTGTTTTTCCTAGACAAGGGCTCAATTTTTGTTTTGCAAAAAATGTAGCAAATCATCATCATCATCTTTGTTAAATGTCCCTAGTTTTCCACTTCTGAGGTTGGATGTGATATCAGTTGCCTCCAACTGTTTTCTATCCTCTGCCATATCTTCTGTGATGTTTAACTTCTTCATATATTCTTCCACTACCTTACTCCAGGTCTTCTTTGGCCTGTACCTACTGGCCTTCTACCTTCCAACTGCAGCTCCATCACTCTCCTAAGTATGCTATTCACATCCCTACATTTTACATATTAACCAAACCATCTCAACCTCATTTTCCAGAAGAAGAAAAAGATTACAGTTTTTGTGTTTAACTGCTATTAGTCCTTTTTCTATTAGTTACTTGATGCTGGTCACATGGCAGAAAATGTATTTCAATAAAAAATTCAAAAGTTGGAGAAAACATTTAATTTAATGGAAATCAGTTTTCTCCAGTCATTTTTATTGTAGTTGGATTTTACATCAAATTGAATGTTGAGAAAATTATACTTATGATTGGGAAACGTATAATATCTGTGTTTAATATCAAAACAATTAGAAAAAATGTTAAATTTTTTATTCAAATATTGTTCACTTACAGATTCTGTAGTTAGACTAATAACAACATTGACAGAGGCTCACTACCAACATGTAAAGCCTGCCAAATCAACCAACCAAACGATCGTCAAACTTTTGTGCCAAGGGTCCTTCTCTTTTTTTTGCTTAAGATGAAAGGAATGGTTTATTGGAGTTGTGTAAGATCGGTGATGTTATATGGGAGTGAGACATGGTGTTGTGGCGGTCAAAACATTCAAACATTGTCACATGACTGTTGTTACCCCCTAGAACGGGGTCTTTGAATTGCTGCGAAATGTGTGTGTAAGTTTTCATTTTACTCGAATAAAGGAGAGAAAAAACAACTTACTTCTTTTGCCTTGAGTCGCTAATGATAGTGTTTTAGGGAAAATGAAATGGCAATTTTGAGAAGGACCGAGAGAGCAATGGTGAGAGCAATGTGTGGTGCAAAACTAATGGAGAAAAAGAGGACCGAGAGAGGACTTAATGGAGTTGTTGGGATTGAAGGAAACAGTGGTTCAGATGGTAAAGGCGAATGGAGTGATATGGTACAGGCATGTGTTGAGGAGGGATGATGGGCATGTTTTGAGAAAAGCATTGGAGTTTGAAGTGAAGGGCAAGAGGAAGCGAGGCCAACCAAAGAAGGCGTGCAAGACGCAAGTGGAGAAGAAGAGCAAGAGTGTTGGTTTTGAGGAGGATGCCACGAATCGAGTGAGATGGAGAGTGGAAGTTGGAAAGATTGCTGTTAGAGTGGGGTAAATCTGGCCACCCCCATTTACGGGGATAAACTCAGCTCAAAATTGGATAATGAATCTAAGCTGTGAGAATTTACAGTTTCATGAAAGAAATTAATCTATGCAAACACCTTCGTATATCGTCTTTCTCTTTGTTACTAAGACGGAAAATAATTTTATAAGAAAAATTAGACAATCATGTTCTACATGCCTTCATAGCCTGGTGAAAACCTCGACAATGTTCGTGAGAATTCTCAAGCAGGTGAAAACCCAAAACTGCATCTTGGGTTTTCACTGATCTGCTCTTGAGTTCTTCCAATCGTTCATCTCAGTTTTCACCAGGCTAGGAAGCCATGAAGAACATGTTTTATTTCTTAAATATTAACCATAATAGGCCATTCGCACAATTGCATCGAAAACTACAACTACCAGAATGCTTTGCCTATTTTCTTTTGAAATAATTAGTGGCAATTGTTCTACTATTTTTGAGAGGGAATACAAATTTAAATCAGAAAAAAAATTAATAAAGCATTCTTGTAGTTGTTGTAAAAGAACATCATCATGCAAATTGCCTGTTACTTATGCAGTCAAACCTCAATTATCAGACTCATTGGGACCTCGCCAAATAGTCTGGATAATCGAGAGTCCAGATAATTAAAAAATGAATATTAATGAGATACAAATGTAAATAAAAGATATATAAAAATGTGAACAAACAGTCTTTATGTTTTAGTGATTTTTTACAAATATTCACTTTTTGTGCAGATATTCATATACACTCTATAATGTTCAAGTATGTTTGTTTGCTTCAAAAACTTCTCATCGCACTTCCAAACAAAGATATGCTGTTTCAACAGTCTTTTAAAAAGATTTAATTGGTCTCTTTGCAACTTTGAGTTCTGAAGATGACAACTAATTAATATTCATGAAAAATGGGACCAGAGAAAAAAGTGTGGATAATCGTGGTCCAGTTAATCGCGATTCGACTGTATAGCCACAACTAAAGCTAAAATTACTAAGTTATGTAAACATAAATGTAAATATAAATTTTAAAAATAAAAAAGGTATTTCCTTCATCTGTTCTATTTTGCTTCATCTGCAGTCACAAGAGTTCGTTCTCAAGGCAGTATCAAATTATCATTCAATGTTGTGACAAGAGACATGAAGAAGTTGGGCTACGACACTGAATCAGCTAGTGTAGCTATTCCTCACTTATCAACAGGCTCATCTGGTGCAACTACTGTTCGGCCTGATCCTCTCGCTGCTTCATCTGAAAGTCATTCTTGACATTAGCTGTTTATCATAAAGAAAGTCACAGCCAGGGGAAGTTAAATTTAGAACGCTATTTAACAACTATGTTTAAAAATATTGAGACTGAGTCAATAAACATGGCTCAATACTCATGGAACGTCTCAGAGCAGTATCGCGAAATATATTCGAGAAATATCTTGAGGTCCTACAAATTCATTTTCCCATGCTTCTCTTTCACATTCTCTTAAATTGAGTACTGTAGTTTAAAACGTTGTACAAACTCAGTCTCAATATTTGTTGTACACCTCAGAGTGCCATTGATGGACCCATTAAAAATGACCTGCTCTTCCAGTTGTGCCTTCATAGCCCAGCTGATTGTAGCACTGTAGTGGTATCACAGAGGTCACAGGTTCAATTCCCGATGAAGCATGAAACTATTTTAAAGTTTTCACTTTCATTGTGTACATAACAGCGACGATCATTCATACTGACACCACTTTACAAACTCTTTCAGTTTCTCAACAACTGGACTTTAACAAACCCACTTAAAATGACCTGCATTTCCAGTTGTGGCTTCATAGCTTAATTGTATGTGGCACTGTACTGTTATTGCAGAAGTCATGGGTTCAAATTCTGCTGAAGCCTGAAAGTCTTTTTCAGTTTTTGCTTTCATTGTGTACATAACAATATGACAATCATTAATAGCATTGTTACTGACACCACTTTACAAACTCTGTCTCAACAACTGGACAATGATGGCCCACTTAAAATGACCTGCTTTTCCAGTTGTGGCTTCATAGCTCAATTGGATGTGGCACTGCACCGGTATTACAGAGGTCCTGGGTTCAAATGCTGTTGAAGCCTGAAAAGTCTTTTTCAGTTTTTGCTTTCACTGTGTTAATAACATAACACACTTAAAATGATCTGCTCTCTTAGTTGTGGCTTCATAGCTCAATTGGTTAACTCTGAAGCACTGGTGTGTACCTGAGGTCATGGGGTTTGAATCCCATTGAAACATTTCAGGGTTCTTTTATTCACAATTGCTGAAATTGAGTACATAACCATGACAACCATTCATATTGTATTTTAGTTTAAAAGTAGTTTTGAAAGGCAATTTTAAAAGTTAATGAAGAATTTCATTTTACACTATCAGCTTCGGTATGTTTTAGTTTAGACAAAGTCACGTTACATCACTGCAAGGTTGTTTCTAATTCTCTTAATTTCAAGTTAGCTAGTCCTGTTCAAATAGTTTGGTAAAAGAAAATCATTTTATACTCAATGTATGTTGTACAAAATGGAAATGCATATAAAAATATTAAACTAATATTTATAGAAACATTTTTGTAATTGTCTAATTAATGTTGTAAAAATGTTCAAAAAAGGAAAGAAATATAATCAAATAAAGATGTTGTTGGTGTCATAACTTTGCTCATTTTAGGTACCGGAACTTAATTGTTTGTGTATGTAACAGTCACCATTGGGAAATGGCCATATGACTGATATATACAGGGTGACCGCTGTACTGTTAGTATTTGTATTTGTGGCTGCTATTTTATAAGCTGACAGTGTTTATTCTAGGATTTGAAAAAAGTGGGGGATCTGCCCCCATGCTTTGAAAAAATGTGGGGGATTTTCAAAAAATGTGGGGGATTAGAAGGTAATGCAATAAATGACTAAGTCATTTCTTCCAAATGATTTTCGGTCTGACATCAAGAGTTTTGGCTGTGAGATTTGAGGTTGTTCAGGGACTGCATGACCGCATGACCGTAAACTGAAAAGAGAGAATAATTACTGACGTTTTGGACATTAGTCCTTCGGACTAAAGGGGAAGCCCTTTACTCCGACGAAGGACAACATCTGAAACGTCAGTAAGTGTTCTCTTTTTTTACGGAGTAGAATTTACATTTTTATTACTAAATTGTTTCTTTAGAAACACCGACACAGCTCATACTAGTTTAACCCTAGTTAATTTTCTATTTAAAATCTGTAATATTTTGCACTTTTTTCTTTTATTCACTTTTCTGCACTTTTGATAGTGTAACTAGTTAAAAAAATCCATCAAACTACATTTACTAGTTGCATCTAGTTGATACACTTTTAAGTTTGAAAGACAAAATAATTCATCAAGCATTAGATATTTACCTCTTCCGATCCAAAAAAACCCAAATAAAAGTAAACCACAATTTAGAAAAACTGAAAAAATAAAATGACTGAAAAATAGTTAGGCTTTGAAGATGAAATTCAAGTGAGTCCGTGTACCAAGCTACCGTTTCAAAATGATATTTTATTGGTAAATGGCTTAATTGTAAAATTTGAACATATCTTTGGTTTTAACAACATTTTGAAGCATCATTAACTTGTAAAACTAAGGAAAAAGTATTTTCAAATGCACTGAAACAACAAACAGTTTCTGAAAGCTGAGACTGCAGGGGTGGATGTGCCATAATCAAGTGTGGAAAATTTGCCACATTAACCAAAGCCATTAATTTTGTCCCCTATTGCGATGTAGGAATCTCTCAAACTGTACATGTAGTCACATTTTAATTGCTAGTGTAAGAACTAGGTGTATGCAAGTAAGTGCTAGTAACCAAAGCTAAAATGTGTGTAAAAGCTTCAAAAGATACAAGCCAGATCTTCTGATGGTGGTAAGTGATAATAATTATGATATGAAATGCATGACATTCGCAGACTGCAGACCACATACTGCAGACCCAAACCCAAACTCAAACTAAACCCTAACCCTAACCTATTTAGGGCTAGGATTAGGGTTGGGTTAGGGTTTAGTTTATTTTTTAAGGTTTGGGTCTGCGGTCTGCAGTCTGCACTATGTATAAAGTGCCACATTGTACCAACATGTGATGGTTTTGAGGATGTGATAGGATGTTTCAGTTTTTGAATGAAAGGTTGGCAACTTTGTTCACCTGCAGGAAACAGTCACCCACAGGAAACGGCCGAAATCTCCCATTTCTATGCATCATATGGCAACTATTTTCACAGACCTAACTTCCAAGATATTTGAGCACATTCTTTCAGAAAATCATTGTGACCCAACACATTTTACTGCCTTATTTTTACATTAGGAAAATTTTCTCAAACTGATTTTGGCTTTTGCCATATGCTCTAGACAGATATGAGCATACTTTTGGGCACATGACAAGAAGTTTTCCCTGCTACTATACTGAAGGTAGATGTTAATAATTTTGAAATTTCTGGCAGCGGACCGGAACACTGAAAACTTGAGTCAATCAACAAACGAGACAGCTCCACACATAAAGATTGAAACCATTGAAAACTTAAAATTCGCCAGGTCTGTCGAATTCAGAAATCCTGAAAACATCTTAAAAACTTTTATGACCCATCCTGCAACACCCTTCAAACTCTCATAACCCCCTAAACTTTTTTGCACCCATCCCCAGACCCCTATGATTTTACCGGCAACCCCCAAGCCATAAATAATGAACACACGCCGAAGTACATTATATCTCTCGGCATACTACGTTGATCATCAACGTTATCTTAAAATATCAAAGGCTCAGTTAGGCTATATCTGTTGTACAGGAGATAAAGCAGAGGTCTATGGCAAAAAATCTAAAATAAGTAATATGATAATAATGATAATAAATTATGTTTCAATAATAATAAATGGGTGTTTTAATTTTTGAAAAGATGAGCTCGGAAAACTTACATACAACTGTTTTAATGCATTTGCAATAAAATTGTTTGAACTTGATTTTCATCAATATCCTACCTCTAGCGGCTGAGCATAATATAACTCCGTTGGCTCGTGCAGTTCTTTTGCTTCCTTCATCAAACGCTTTACAGCTGAAATGCAAAAAAATAAATTGGCATTAAATCGATGAGCTGAATTCCATCATCGTACTTTTCTTTGCTTGTATGAAAAGGGAAAAAAACATCAAACTTACACGGACTTCTCAGGTTATACTTCTTCTCCATCTTCTGCAGTTTACTAACTCAAAATAATGAAAAAAGGGATGAACGGAAATGAAAAACTATATTTACATCACTTTCACTAAATCAATGGTATACGTGTCGGAAAGCAAAACATATTCTCATCCCCAGAGCCCAAGGTGAGAATGAGGTTTTCTCATGTGTAGGTGCAGAGTGCGACTCAACCTCGTACCCAGTGAAATAAGCCTAGGTACGAGGTTGCAGACGGCTAAGAAAAACAATGGGCTCTGGGGACGATAGGACACAAATCTTTGATTGGACGAGAGCCGCTGTCGCATTGTGGCGACATAAACTTAAAATGCGTGAATTTCATTGGTGTATTTAAGATTTGTTCGAAATTTCATGAGCTTTTAAAATCACGTTTTATAACTTGAATGAAGGTCTAGTTGACTTAGTTTTGGCCTCACTTCAAGCAACGAGTAGAAAATGAAAACATATTTCTGTAACAAAAATCACTTTGTTTTGACAAGCTGTAGCGCGAGCGCGCGCGGAGTGCCATGGCCAAGGGTGGAACTGCCAGTTGTGGATATTCAACATGGAAAACTACAACATCGTCTGGTGACAGGTGTCGTCTTTAAAAGTTATGGGTTATCAAGTGTTCATTGCTTAGGAAATGACTGCATGTTCCAAACCTTGATAAAAATGCTGTGAACTTTGCTATCCAAGTTGACCTAGTTCGTACAAGGAGACGGGAATTATTTTGCATGAAGCACAGAAAAATACAGGTAGGAACATACTCTTTGTTGTTGTTGTTTTTTATTGCTTGACAAAGCACTTATTAGCCTCTAATTTGACATTTATTGAGCTCCGTTTAATAAATTTGTTTTATAAAACGTGATTTTAACATCTCATGAAATTTGGAACAAATTTTAAATAAACCAATGAACTTCACGTATCTTAAGTTTATGTCGCCACAATGCGACAGCGGCTCTCGTCCAATCAAAGATTTGTCTTCTATGTTAAACGAGCAAAACATTGTTTGATCGAGCGAGTAGGACTGGTAACCACAACTGAGTTACCAGGCCTTATTGTAAAAAAATACATTTTTAAAAGGAGTGAAGGGCTGACGCATGTTGCAAGGATTTTTAGTTTTCTTGGTGTCGTGGCTGCCTTTTTATTATTGCTCCCTACACCGTACTGACGAGTCATAAAAAGGACGAAACAGCTGGCTACGGTTGAAGTTGCTGACTTAGTCCGAGCTCTTGCTCATATTGGTTCACTGACAAATTAATTTCAACGTAGTTTTCGAGCCATTCATTTTACTTTACTCATGTTTCACACTTTTCGTGGCTGGTTGATCTTCTTAGATCCTACTTGAGGCGGCATTTTGTTCACGGTATTCATCATTTGCAGTTTTCATTTTTTAGCTGCTTCAGCCTCAATTTGTTCTTAATTAATTTGTTCTTTAATCAAAACAAAGTTATAAAGTGGACTGGTTAGGAAACTTAGCAAACTACAAAGAAGATTACAATGCTCCTTTGTTTGATGTTGTGTGCACGG
>JANCMA020466282.1:0-10721 GCA_024336925.2 Zoanthus solanderi | reverse complement strand
CAAATGTCATATTTTGTATGTGTTATATAAGGAGAAGTTGGTTGTTGATAACTGACTGGCACTGAAAGGGTTAAGAAATTGAGTGCAACTTCTGTACAGGAGGATATTTCTTTACATTTTTCTCTTCATTAGCATATGTGCGCCAGTTTCCAATAAGATTACAAAACCTGAAGCATTGTATATTGAGAGTGTTTCGTAAAATAAACTTCTTCCGAAAATATGAGAGCGATAAGCTAAGCATTGGTCCTGCGATCTAATGGATATTCTAGAGAGAATGTATGAGTATTTTGCAACCGCGATATCGTTTTTGAAACAGCTTGCATGAAGTCAAAAATTTTATCCTCTTTGTTAGTTCGACAAACTTTCTCAAGTTTTAAACTTAAATCATATTTATCTTTGTTCATTTGCTATCTAAGGTTGTATGCTAATGAAGCAGATTGTAAACAATAGCGTCAGCAAAGATACACCTATAAGTGGGCCAGACTCATTTCCAAATACTGCTTCCTATTTTTATTTAAGAGTCGCCTGAACTTGTGAATGCTAGAAAAAATTTATTTACCATATGAAATGGTCCATGTTTAAAAGCAATTTGCTAAACCCTGTGTTTCATCCTCGTAGGCCAGAACACCACTTCCTAAAATGTTTTTTTTTATTATGGCAAAACTGTTTCTACATTTAAAATGAAAATGTAGTTTGTATTACATAGTTAAAATGCTATAAGCAAGATATATACATGTTCTTTCAGCAGAAAGTGGCTATAACTCAATTTGGATATAATGGCAAATGTAGGTTTGATCATTTTTTTAAGTAGGTGTGAATGTTTAGCAACGGTAGAAAAATCAACAAAAAGCATTGTTTTATAACTTAGAAGTTGGACTTTTCCCTTGGCCATGGTCGCTTCTCTGACATGATTCTTGTCTGTTCAGCGTTTGCTGTACGTTGGCTAGTGAGATGAGAGAACTTCTGGTCAGCAGTACTCCCTAATCTCTTCCACTCTGCAACCTTCATCGCAGCACTCCTCTTGTAAACTTATGCTTCGGATCTTTCGCCGGGGGAAAAATCTGTTGGCATTCTTGGGGCTCACACTTAATTGCAAACGTCTTTTGACTGCAAATAACATGAAAGGAGGTCGTGGTTAAAACTTCAGTTGCACTACAGGATACAGTACACAAATAAATACATTGTAGCTATATCATGCTTTATGCATTCTGTTTTACATAAACAAGGGTTTTTAAATAGGGAAACAATCGTCAAAGCAGAAGTATAAGAGCGTCATTAGTTTACAGAAGGCCTAAAAGACGCGGGTGAAACTGAACAAACTTTCCGAGGAGTACTGATCTCACTTGGCACACTGATGCTCTGATGTTACTTCAAGCCACAAATTAAATCAAGGAACTACCATGTCAATGATGCGTTTTTGATTTTTAAGACGAAATTAATAAAAAATACAAGGTAAACTTATTTTACAGTTCCTAGTTCCTATCGGTCTCCTCGTGTACAGTGACACATAGGGCCTTAAGGCTTAATGGACTTCCTCTAATAGACCCTTTTCACGCTTAGCGTGACACAGTGAAATGTTTGATTTATTGGAAAAAGGAACTCACTATCAAATTTGTCACATCTAACTTAGTAAAATTGCCAATTTTTAATGTATTAGCTTCTAAATTAGCAAATAAATCAATTTTCAAATCTAGGCAATTAAAAAAAGTATGGAGGGAGGGCATTACATACCCTTCGAGCCTCGTTATCATGCTAAACACATACATTTTCTTGCAAAAATTCCGCAAACATGTTTAACTTAAAATATTCACATCTTCGCCAATATTTGGCCAATCTCATCGAAACTTTGCATTTTTGTCGTAGAATGATTCCACAAACAAACTTCTCGCTTTTTGTATGATTTTATTTCGATTTGATACTCTCAAATGTTAGCCGATTCACTCCTCGAACTCACAGAATAAGATAGAATAGTTTCGACACACCTCCAAGTCTGGGGAGTCACATTTCAGTTACATCATCGGAGTTCTTTGTTCATTGTTTCTCCATAGTTAAATTAATCAGATAACGTATCAATCATTAATATTCTACATTTTAAACTATAACTGATGTGATAAATTTGATGACGAGTTTCGTTTTTAAAAAAGAGGAATATTTATCAATGTCACGCTGGCGTGAAAAGGGTCTATTGCTTCTGTTTTTTGCGGCAGATCTCACTTCTTTCTATCATTACTTTCCTTCTCCACTGTTCTCCTCCATGTTGTCTTTTGGTCTCTCTCTCTTCCCTTGCGTTCGGGTGCCCAGGTCATAGCTATGTTGGAATCATTCCCCTATGAATGTGGAATTATTTCTCCTTAGAATGTGGCCCATCACTTTCCAGGACATGCATATATTGGATTGCGAATACAATTTGAGGATTTGCGTAAAGATTTAGACAAGTTTTCATCTCCGCTTTTGCGAGTAAGTCTTCTGTTTTGAAGTCGGATCTTCCCAGTGTACACGCAAGATTCTTCGTAAGTCTGATTTTACACAACTTTGATCATTCTTTTGAAAGAATGAAGAATACCATTGACAAAATTTTTCCTAGCCGTTTTGTTCCATTGTTTAATAGGGCTTGAATAAACACGGTATACATTCATTTTTACGCTGAATTCTCATGAAATACGTTCACTGATTTACACAACCTTAATCATATTTTTTGAAAGAATGAAGAACTACCATTGACAGAATTTTTCCTAGCCGTTTTGTGCTACTGTGTAATAGGTCTTGAATGAACACGGTATATATTCGTATTTACGCTGAATTCTCGTGAAATACGTTCACTGATTTGTCATCTAATTTTACACAACGTTAATCATATTTTTTGAAAGAATGAAGAACTACCATTGACAGAATTTTTCCTAGCCGTTTTATTCTATTGTTTAATAGGGCTTGAATGAACACGGTGTATATTCGTATTTACGCTGTATTCTCGTCAATGCGGTGTCTAGCTGAATCATTAACATACTTTTAAGGTTGCAAAGTATTTTCAAAGAAAAACTGAGAATACGCATTGGTTTGCCAAATTTTTTACTTTACTGGAAAGCCTTCTGCAGGGCAACTGATGAAACCAACAGAAACCGTTATTTTTCTAAGTTTGTTTGCGCCATGTGTACGCGCGCTATAGAATATAAGCTATTACAAAAACGTGTAGGCTTAATAATACAACTAGATAAACTAAATGAAGCTAATGAATAATCTTTACATTGATGTAAAATCCAATGAATATATCCTTAAGGTTACAGAGAATACAAAACAACTCTCTTATACTATTTTTTCAGCTTTCTATGTATTATCAAACTTTTGGACTCGGACCATCAAGGGGTTAGATAACATAACTAAGAGTGACAGCAGTACACTAACAACCTGATTTACAATATAGAGACAGTGAACATCCCAAAAGAGATGTTCAATATGGACTTAAAGCTTTTAACGGCAGAGTGGATGGCGTAGACGGCGCAGTTGGTAACATTCCGGCCTTCCGATCCCGGTTTCGATCCCATGCTCCTCTTTTTCTTACGACGCTTACTCAGTTTTCCATCTTTCCAAGGTCATTTAATGAGTACCAGCATCTGCTGGGAGCTAACCTGCGATGGATTAGTGTCCCATCCAGGGGGAGTCAAAGACTCTCATCCGCTTAACACTACAGAAATTAGAAACAAGCGCCTGCTCCATGGGCCACTTGACTCGTAAAGGGTTTAACTAGCTTCTTTTTAGGACTTTAATGGATCGGAAACAGACTATAATCACATCTGCTGTCTACGCTTATCGTTTGGGAGCCACTCGGCACACCTCATACATAAATTATAGTTGTTCTCAGTTATATACCCTCTTGTATGGGGATCCGAGCCAATTTGTTAGCTATGCAGTGCTTAGAACACCTGAAGTGTATATTTTCTTTTAAGTTGGTTTAATTTATTTTTATAACTCCCATTGGACAATACAAAACTCCGGTGAAGCCGGAGAACCATAAACCTTCAGCTAAAACCAGTTTTCAAGTAAAACCAGCATTCAAGTAAAGCGAGCCTTCAGGTAAAACCATGCAGCCTTCATCAGGTAAAACATCGCTAACACAAGCTCAGGTTCCCATACGAAATAACACCTGAGAGCAGTGCAAGCTACCTGTCTACAGCTTTGGGTAAAGTCGTCCAGCTTCGACTCATGTAAACTATTTTAACCTCATGTAAATCGCACAGAAGAATTCTCGGAATTCAACTCTTATGAAACCGTAAAAGAAATGATTTGTAAAGCGCAGACTTCATAATTTCATGCAAACTGTATACATAATAAATGACTTGTAAAGCGTAGAAATTGTTTTTTGATGTTCATACTATTATGTAAACTTTAAAGAAAATGACTTCTAAAGCACAGAGATAAAAATTGTGTAATATCAGAGGTACTATATGCCCATACATTTACTACTGCGAAACAAAACGTCAACTAAAACAAAATATTTATTTTAGAATTATACTTGTAAACTTTTTAGAGTTACAACCAACCAAAGCACAAACTTAGCGTTCTGTAGTTTCACTTGTAGTAAAAACTTCCCTTCATTTACTTTACCTCTCTGTCTTCGGTGTCGTTGTAATTTGCATAATTTCATGAGACCCATTATAAGAAAATCACCACATATTCGGAGGTCCACCGGTCGACCGGACACCTCTCTCAGCTTGCAGAGTTTGGATTTACATCTTGCAAATGACATTGGTTCCACGAGAAGTAAAATCAATAGCCACAGTGTAACAAATATTTTCATCTGAAAAGCAAAAGTAAAGTTAAAGTGCCCTGTTATTTTATGAGTACGCTTGTTTACTTCCTGAAATTTAATCCCTCCAATTCTTATCGATAAGTGTTGAGCGAGATTTGGTTATTTTGTGTTTTACTTCAGGGCGTTCGCATTATATTAGAGAGCTTAAGCACCGGAACATTTCTTCACGACGGTGGTCTATTTTCCATGAGTGGACTAGATCGAAAACGGCGTTTTGGCGCCAATTTTTAACTTAAGCCGGCGCGCGTATTACAACGACGGACGCACGCAGAGTAAAAAGGCGCAAAAATTAACTTTGAAGAGCCCAGTTGTAAAAAAACTTTAAATTGTAAAATTGGTTACACTGCTCTAATGATATCGCATTCCCATTGAAAATATAAAAAATGAATGCATTCCACTATACTCTAAATATAAAGTGCCTAATAAACAGGGAGAACGAATCAAACGAAGGGGTTAGAATTTCTCGGAAAGTTTAATAAGCAGGGGGGCCTCAAAATAAACGAAGGGGTAGGAATTTCTAGGAAGAAAACGGGCAAACATTTCAAAGTTGAATACGAAGGATCGTCCTAACTGGGAATAACCGCGCTAGGCCGAGCTGGTCAGGTGCAATGTGTCAATGGCTTAAAAAACATTCCAGCTTGACAATCATATTAGATTGAACATTTTCGATTTAAAAATGAGAAGAAATTGCATTTTATTCGTCAATAAAAAACGCAATTTCAGTTTCCAGAGAAAGTTTTGAGGATATGTAAACACTGCAGATTTCTGTTGTTTTTACACTTTGGTGGCAGAGTGTTTAGATAATTACTCAGAAATAATAAACGGGAAGTCCTAATCCGGGGGAGTCGGAAAAAAAAACAAAAAATTAATAAACGTCACCCCCCTCCCTTCCTCCGTTTAGTTGGCACCTAAGAGTATACACATATTGCAATCTGCTCAGATACTTATTATAATGTATTCTACTGTAATTTACCAAGTTTACTCATTTATAATTTTACTATAAAAAGTGTTAAGACCAAACTCAACTATAACAGGAAACTAGTGAAAACTGCCGAATCGTTTTGTTTATGATACCTTCTCCAGCAGAAGCAAGAATCATTTGATTTTAAAGTATTATTTCCGCAATGTTCTGATGCTAGAAAGTCGTTGTGTAAATCAGAGCTGCAGCAATAATGCCAAAAGAGCTATTGGAATTGCTCTTCACGCCAATTTGCATAGCCACACTACTTAAGCATTAGAAACATAGCACTCAAGATTATATGTACCCACAGCACTTAAGCATTTCAATCAAAGCGCTCAAGCATTACAGCCATAGCACTCAAGATTACATGCAACCACAGCACTCAAGATTACATGCAACCACAGTACTCAAGATTACATGCAACCACAGTACTCAAGCATTACATGCAGCCATATCACTCAAGCATTACAGCCACAGCAATGAAGATTACATGCAACCACAGTACTCAAGCATTACATGCAGCCATATCACTCAAGCATCACAGCCACAGCACTCAAGATTACATGCAACCACAGCACTCAAGCATTACTACATGCAACCACAGCACTCAAGCTTTACAGCCACAGCATTCAAGCTTTGCAGCCACACAGCTGATTACGTATACAGAGAACCCAAGAACCGCATTCAAGATATCATTTTCCGGATGACAATAACTTTGAGCAAATTTTAACCCAACTATTTCAACTGTTGGCAAAATTCTCAAGTTGTTTAAAATATTTCCCGGCTTTCTTAGCAAAAAATTTGTAAAATAACGGCGCTTTGTAAGCGCTCATGGTTACTGCAAGCAAATTAACACAATATTAAACACAATAATTTTGACGATTTTATAGTTATATTAAGAGGAGAAAGAGAATTAAGTAGGAAAAAATAACAGTACTCAGCCACAAAAAACAAAAGTTAAAATCGCAGTGTAAAATATGGCCAGGTCGTGAGCTCGGTTATCTTTGCTGTGCCAAAAGGAAGCAGCCGCTCCTATTCTTAAGGTAAGCATATTTGTTTGACTTCGGATGGAATTTAAGTTTTTTAAAATCAAAAGTGAGAAAAGAAGAGTTTACTTGAAATATTCTACACTGCAACTCTGCATGCGGATCTTTGGTTATGATTATTTTATTTTTTAGGTTTTGTGCAAGTATTACAATCTTTTTCTTATGACTAATTTGATAATTTTTAAATTTAACTTTCATTGACGTCCGAAAAGTTTGAGTTACACACAAGGTAAATGTTATTTTCTTTTATATAAACTCTCACGAATATTTTGATCGGGACATGTTACTCGATGGATGCTTTTTTGTCAGTTTTTGGACATTAGTACATGTACAAAGTTGTGCTAATGTAAATTAAATACTGAAATTGATCAATCTCGTAATCGTGAGAAATTACTTTAGCAAAAACCTAAAAACCTAATCATTTCGAGCGATATCGAAGTGATATTAAAAACGATAAATGATAGTTATAAAAAGTATAATAATATGTTGTTATTATCTATCTCCTTAATGCTTTCTGCAGAGCTAATTATGCCCGTATTCAGCTTTGCCTTTAATCCGATGAAGTAATCATATCAAAGAAAAACAAACAGTAAGGCGGTTTCTTCAACTACTTATTGCGATGATCAGAGCACACATCAATGATTTGCCAAATGATCTTGCGTTTAATGTACTCGTGAAAGCCTAAAGGCATTTAGAATGACTGTTCACAGGCTAAGACTTATGAAATGCATACTTTTTTTATAAGAATCCATTTTATAAGAATCATGAGGCTCAGATTTCGGAAATTTTAAGAATTTTTCAAGAATCATACTGAGGCTCGATCACTCGACCACACACTGCTTCGACAAAATGAGGACCTATTTTGAAACTATTATTTAAGAATTATTCAAGAATTATATAAGGCTCAAAATGGAAAAATTTTAAGAATCGCGAGGCTTGGGGAAAGAGTATGATTCCTCTTTAAAAGTTTGTAACAAAACACTGAATTGATGTAAAATTTCAATTTTGTTGTTTTTACTTTTAATTTAGAGGACTAGAGTTTTCTGAAATGTCTTTAGTATTCTCCATACTGATTTCCCTTCAAATGTGACTTCTTCGGCAACTCAGCGTTCATCTTATTTTGTAAACTTAGTTAAATTAAATGCAATGGAATGCTGAAAAGTGCTATTGTCCACGACACATTGATAAGCTCAACAACGGTTAATTATCACAACCTCAATTCTGTGACAGTCGGAACAAACATTATCATTCAGGTCAATTGGTGTTGGCGCCCTAGAGCTGGATTCATCTTTTCATGCAATCTTAAAATAAAATTACACTGATTCACAGAGCTATTTTTCAGACTGTTTTTCAGATTCGGGGCAGATTGAGTTAGATTATGAAAAATCCGCAAAGTCAAACATGCTTTATAAAGATGTTGCCAGCCGACTAAGATCTAAAATTAAAATGTTGTAGAAATAAAAATAATTCACTGTTTAGTGTTAAAAGGCACGGAACACCATGAATACTTGAAGAATCGATATATTTACATTATGAATAACATATTTACTTTTAACATATGCATGAAATCTGACATTTTGTTGTTACAGATCAAGTGTTGAAAGTTTTAAATTTTTGAAATCATTTTGCTGCGCTTATTTCTATGCAAGATTATTGATTCGAAGATAAATTAAAATATGTTACTCCCTGCATCCGTATACAAGTTATTTGAGAACACCGACGACAAATGCAAATTTTAATTCATGCATGCATCTAAAAATCTCCATTCATTTCCAGCTTCATATGGAGAATCTAAATATATTGGTGAACAAAATTTTTTTTAATTTGGATGGAGTCCATTCTTATATTTTTTCAGTTTAAACTTCATTTTAAAATCGTGAAGAAAGTAATATTTTCATGCATTCAAAGAATACAAACTGCAAATTAAAGGCTTTTAAAGCTACCTAGGACTATCTTTCAAAGGTGCAACATACTTAAAAGGGATATCCTTGTAAAAACTTTTTTTTTTCTATTGAAGGTTCAAAATTAACCGAGCATATTTTGATAAGCAATGGAATATTTTACAAAGTATTTCTAACTTACCTTGTTATCAAAGTTTCAAGCTTTGACGGAAAACTAATGCGTTAGTCAGCTATGATTCCTTCCCTGATTCACAAGAACTTAATTTTGACTGGAAAATTGTAAAGGTGTAGTTTTTTATCGCTGCCGCAACCGCAGAACAAAACGTCTGATGCTAATGTAATTAATGCACAATCCGGATTAAATCATTATAGTTTTTAAACCGATCTTAGACGGCTCCAAAAACTAGATTATTTGACGGCAAATGAAAGTGTTTACACAACGTAACCCACTTTAAGTTCCACAGCTAACACTTGTCTCGTATATGAATGGAACTCTACTGATCTGCCCCATTTAATTATCGTTGGCTGACAATTCCAAGGAATTTTTGGTTAATCCGCAAATCCCATAACTTCAGTGTTGTTTCAATAGATAAGCAAAAGTATTATTTTTTACTGTTTTAAAATAATAAATTGCTTTGATCTCGAACTCCCGGCAAATTTGGCGTTGACAACGTGTAAATTGAAATTTTTTATAGGATTAACTTTTTGAACCTAAGTCAAGAAATGACGAATGCGACATTGTAAGTTGTTGAAGCAATTCAGAAACCATTACCGACTTAAGATAAATGAGATACAGAAGTACTTTGATAAACGATGTACAAGTTAAGGTTAACAGTCATGACATATGAAGATGGTAAAACAGCCCAGGGATGATAACAGACGCCGTTTTAAGCGTTCAAACGCTTTTTCTTCAAAGAAAGTAAATATTGAAAATGAAATTTAAACAAAATTTAATTTTCTTGAACATGAGACAAAAATCTTTTTTAACCTTCAGCCTTCGAAATTTGAACGAATGCGGTTACAATGGAAGCGGAAATTGCTTCACGTACGCAAAATCAGTCACCGAGAGCCGGTAGTTTGTTTGCATTCTTTTTCGATAACTTTCTAGAATATAAAGTTTTTTAAAGGTTTATTTCTAAAAATACAAATCAAGAAGTTTACTCTTATTGCAAAGAACCATTTTAATTTATAAGAACACAAAGATTGTGATTTGCCCGAAAATTAAGAACAAGCTAAAAACAAGCCCAGGATGAGGGCTTGGTCTGAGATGGAATGTAAGTCGATCTGTGTGGCCTGCTGGCTTGTATTATGTATGTGGAATGCATACATGAAATCATTTCAGAGAAAAAAATTACGGGACATGAAACATAACACAGCCTAGTTTTCATAAAGTTAATTATCTTGATGCGACAAGCGCTAGCTCTTTAGCTTTTTTTAACAAATCCTGTGTTAAAAATTTCACTTAGAACACACTAGTGTAAATATGCCGAGCTTTGGAGGCGAAGAATACATTTTAAAAATACTACAACATGCGCCAAAATAAAGGAATGGCACAATAATGGCTTTTCCGAAATATAGTAGAATCTTTGTTTACACAACTTTGCCTCCCTCATACCATACATTCTTAGATTCTAAAAGTGTACTGAACAGAACAATGGTTCCGAGCTCAAAACAAACTTCGCAAGCTAAGATTCCCCTGATATCATGAGACTGCAAAGTACAGTGTTAACGACATAGTGCAACTTTTAACGGTTTTGCTGTCGATATATTCTTACTAACTACTTTTTCTTACTCCAAATTTTGGTACGTTTCATTTTTGTACGGTCAGCCTTCTTAATCAGTTTAAGTTGCAAGCACTCGATCTATAAACAACTTTGTTCATTGCCGCAACCTTAAAGAATATCTAACACCTTTTTTTTCACTTAAATAATATGTTACCTAACTACTTCGTGCCTTTGTGGCACATAAGGCCTCCACAGCGCTTCTCCATCCATCTCTGTCTGCAGCCG
>JANCMA020466177.1:0-10724 GCA_024336925.2 Zoanthus solanderi | reverse complement strand
AAACGTTTTGACGAAAGTTTGGTTTGGTTATGCAGAAACGGGAACGGTTTAGCTCACAAGTCGAGTGTTACTGAAAAAGACAGTGATGAATTTTGTGTCAGATAGTTAACAACAACAATAATAATAATAATAATAATAATAATAATAATAATAATAATAATCAGTTTATTTAATTCTTTCAGTAGAGTTTAACACTAAATTACAAGGGAGATCAATTCTACATAAAACACTTAATACACTATCACAATGGCAAAAACAATCCCTATTGTAACTGTGAGTAACAAAAGTACTACTGACAATACGGTATTCAGAACAGGGAAAACCTGACCTCAACCCGTACCCATCGGCTGTGGCTGCAGATAAGAAAGGAAATCGGACTCCTTGATGTTAGATATATGAAACGCCTGCAAGCCTCATCACGGCACGCCAACAGCGTAGGCAAGCCACAGCTCATGAGTGCCGACTCATAACAGCAATCTGGTAAAGATAATTCTTAGTGCAGACTTCTGCACGCAAATAATACAAAAATCAGCAATTGAGTCGAAGTCAGTTCACTGTCCTCATAAGAATTAAGTATCATATAAGCAATTACAGTTTATTTTGAATTCAAACCGTTCAATCTCATTCATGAATTGGGTTTCTTCAATTTGTTGAACACTGCTTGGAGTTTTCAGCGGACAAACAACAGTTTATATTTATTCAAAACTTAATAGGTTCTTTATATCGTATTCTTCATCAAAGTTGATGGCTACTTTGCAAAAATCTTTACGTGTCCACGAGCATTGTACACAGTTCAAAACAGACAAACGAACACACGAAAATCAAACCAGTTCAGCCTCAGCCGAAAGTTACTGGTTCTTATAGAAAAAACGTGCAACACCAAAGCCTTGTCACTTTTTTTTAAAATTAAAATAACCCTAACATCACGAATTTAAGAATTAAGCCTTGTTTTCTGTCGTACACTTACAGGGAAATATCTTATAGTACAATTGTTTTTAATGTGAATTTACTAAACTAAACTTGACTTAGAAATACAATTGAAACTATTACTATGTAAACAAAGTCAAGCTCCTAGATTTTTGGCCGGGCTTCTAAAAAAATTTCACTTACGAACCCGGCTGGCTACTTTTCATAAACCCTTAGCTCAATCCCTGAGGTGGTTAGAGTTCTGAAATAGGAGGTGGGAAGCTAATATTTCTCATTTTATTTGCATGATCTGAGTAATTTATCTACCAAAGCCAGATTGATAGTCAGCACTTTAATAGTGTAATGAAACTCAACAACAAAACTATAAACTGGCCACCATACTGGCTTCCCAAAACATGCCGTGCCCTAGCAGTTTCTTGCATCCTTACTAGTGTCCAGCCTATGCAGGCCTTGCGGCCTTGCTAGTCTCCAGTCCACGATACTTGAGGCACCACTGCCTTAACAGCTGTACTGTCAGTAATGGCTGCTGCAGATAATTCATACTAAGAACAACTAAGTTGACTTCTATTTTTTGTTCCTTTAGAGATCAGAGTACAGATCTTAGCAATATTTACAGCTGGCTGGAGAGAATGCATTCGGTTGTGGTTGGCCCAGGACTTGGCCGTGATCCAGTCATCATCAAAAAAACAGTGGTAAAAATTAGAATAGATTAATATAAAATTATAATAATATTAGTTTTTGTTGATGGTGTGTCTCATTAGAATATTGTTTTTGATTAACAAGCTATTTACTTATCATGGTTGTAGAGGAAAAGCTTTAGCCACGTGACCTTGCTCCCATTGTTTTTCACTTTAAAAATCAGAGAATGTAAACTAAAACTAAAATTAATCACCGATTACTTGTTTACTAAAGAGATATTTGTTATTGAAATTGATGGATTTATTTTTAAAATAATTATGTCAATAAACAACTATTACTTTCAGTGGGTTTATAATTGGCAAAACGAACTGTAAAACGTTAAAACCTAATTGTGAACACCACAAGTGTATTTATTACAAAAAGTATTTGTAAATGGGAATTAGCAAATTCAACTCCAATACGTAAAGTTGAGGGTAATCAGCCAAAATTGCAAACTGTTTGTTTCTTTTTGGCAGTATAGCAGCTCTTTAATTCCCATTCTTTCTGAAGTTGTAATGAGTAGCTTCATTCAATGACATATTTTTTTGACTGCTGCAATTCCACGTCTTATCAAACTAAACAGAGTTCACTGCAATCCAAGTGCTAAATCGTGCATCAAATCCAAGTGGAAACGAAATGAAATGTTGCTTTCATAAAAAAACACATCACTAAAACTTTCCGATTTATTGATCAATCTAGTGTCATACAAATTTTTTTGCAATTGCTTCCGACAGCTCAACAAACTTCCATTCACCTTTGAAAATGAAAGAAAAGAAAAAACCTGAAGAGAAAAAACTTGAGATTATCTCCTGGAAAGTCCAGAACCCCTTTTTATTTAAGTGCCACTCATTCTTTTTTTTTTCTTGATATACAGAAAGAATCTTGTTTTTTATCCCATCAGTGTTTATGTTGAGCTGCTGACCTTCAGGGATTAAGCTTAAAAGTCTCACATTTTCAAAAATTTGTTCTAGGTGTGATGCTTCATTAGTCTATTGGCCGTTTGCTCATTTACATCTCAAAGCCTTTTGTTATTTGTGCACTGTCAACATATTTCAATAGGCAAAAGGAGAACAAAAACATGTAACAAAGAAAGTCATCAAGTTTCCTAACCAGTCGACTCTACTAACTTTGCTATCAGCGATAGCCATCAAAAAATTCAGAATTACATTTAAAGACTGGGACTTATGCACTCATGTTATTGCCAGTTGGTTGGCACTTCGTTCTGTTTATGGTAAATCCCTAAATGTTACTATAGGAGCTAATTCTCTAGCACTGGGAGCTGAGGGGACCTGGGATCTGTAATTATATAGACGAAACTCACTTTAACTGAACATTTTGTTTGAAAGAAGGTAGTCAGCGCTCTCACCATTTCAGTTGTGTGTCATGAATTTGTAATTAAGTCTACAGTAGGCGAAAAGGGGTACCTATAAGATTTTACGCAAATGAAGCTTTAGTCACGGACGGTTAACATTATAAATTTCGGAATCTGGTGGAGTTCAGACTGAACAGCAGAGATTTTACACCGTACTAACTTTACCAACGATACGAGCCATATTCAGAGCTTTCAACTTGGAACTTTTTTAAAAAGTGAGATATTGTATGAGCAAGCGCCTAAAGTGAGAGCTAATAAATTCCATTTCGATCGGGCGCATGCTGTTCCGTAAAATGTTTGGAATTAATTATTTATTATTTTACACTTCCCAAATCACTGAAATGCACCAAATTGTGAAACTATTTACTGTTCTAAAGGTCTTCAGGATCTGAGATAACCAAGTTTCAAAGTTGAAACTCAAACAATACATATTGAAATTGACGAAAACGTTTTCTTTCAATATTGTGAGCAGTTCAGGAAGCTAAAAAGCACAATAACTGATTTCGCCCCAACTAAAGAAATGCGTCACAGTCTTTGATTCCACATTCAACTGCATTGAAGCAAATTCTTGGGTTTCACTAAGTCCCACGAGGATATAACACAATGGCAGATGGAGGTCAAATAATGAGATTCAAACTAGATTCTAATGAAATTCTTTTGTATAACTGACCACCATGTTTGTTGAACTGGAACCTTATGAAACCCATCAGTAGTTTCAAGATTCCAGATTCTACAAGTAAATGTTTTCTGTATTTCATGAGAAAATGTTTCGTGGATTCCAGAATCCAAATTACCTTACATGTGCGGTAGAAAAGTGTGCAAGGGTTGGAGATTTGTTTGTTTAAACGACGTGAGAGTGAGATTCATTCAAAGTGCAAGAGACTTGCGCTCAATGTGTGAGATTTGAGAGCTTTGCACCTTTTAAATTCCAATAAAAAATGTATGTCAGATTTGCAATAGATTGTTGGTTGCAAAGTTGAAGAAACAAAAATTTTGATATTTTTTTATCTTTTTCTATTAGGGTGTAATCGAAAAAGCAAAAGAACTGGATAAGCAACTAGTCATTGATGCAGTAAGTTGTTTATTGCTGTGAGCAGTAGCATTCTTCACAAATCAACATTTCGCATAGGATTCCACTGGCGATGCATTTCGGTACACACGATACATGCACCCATTAGTTGTCATCCGTACGATATCGAAGGTTGATTTGCAGATTTGACTGGCGATGCATTTCGATACACACGATACATGAACTCAGCGGTTGTCATCCATACTATATCAAAGGTCACTCTGCAGAGTTCATCCCCATAAGTTGAAAACTCGATAACTCGAAAACGAAGAAATCTGTTTTAATATCCCCTGGCGGTTCGGGTTATCAGGTTAAACTGTATATATTTATATACTGTATATATACCATTATTGTAAATGAAAAATGTTGTTAAAATCAGTGTAAGATCAAAATATAGGATCAATTGCTTAAATCAATTGCAACCTTAAACAAATGAAAAAAAAAACTGGTTGCAACTTTTTCTGAGTATTATTACCTTCGAAAAAGAAAAGATTTAAAATTTGTTTCCTTCAAGCCATCCCAAGTTACACGATTATCAAGTTTTGTACCAACTCTACAATTGATTGGCAAAAGTGATGATTTGATTTAGATCATGACGTGCAGGGGCTTGTATGAGACAGAGATTGCTTTTCACAAGTTTGTCTGATAAGAGCGTAGTTAATGATCTAGTTACTCTTCTAAAAAAATTCCTCGTAGCTTGTGGCAAGATTTCAGTACCAGTGAAATCACTTAACAACTCTACCACTTTAGTTGTAAATTTTAGCTCCTACCTACCTTATGATTGCTATATAGAAAGCATGAAACTTTAAAAGTATTATTTATTTTTTATATTAAATATAATTGTAGTTGTCTTCTTTTCCTTCTTCTTGTTCTTGTTCTTGTTCTAGTTGTTCTTGTTCTTCTTGTTCTTGTTCTTATTCTTTTTGTTCTTGTTCTTTTTCTTTTTCTTCAGCGTCGTCGGCGTCGTCATCTTTGTTGTCTTCTTCATCGTCTTCATCTTCATCGTCTTCTTCGTTGTCGTCTTCATCTTTGTAGTCTTTGTCTTCTTCGTCTTCTTTTACTTCACATCTTGTTTTCTTCACATCTTCCTCGATATCTTCTCCGTCTTCTTCTTCTATCGTCATCTTCATTATCATTAAAGCCCCTTATATATACTTGTAAGTATAATGCAGTTTCCTAATTATTTCTAAGCTTTATAATGCAGTTTCCTAATTATTTCTAAGTTTTATAATGCAGTTTCCTAATTATTTCTAAGTTTTATAATGCAGTTTGCTAATTATTTGTAGTTCTTCATCTTTGTAGTCTTTGTCTTCGTCTTCTTTTACTTCTAGCTTCTTCATCTTGTTTTCTTCACATCTTCTTTATTATCTTCGTCGTCGTCTTCTTCTTTCTTCATCTTCATTATCATTAAAGCCCCTTATACTTGTAAGTATAATGCAGTTTTCTAATTATTTCTAAGTTATTTATCGTTATCATTATTTTTCTTGTTGTTGTTTGGGTTGATATGTGATTTATAACTTGCTTTTCTTTACTTTTGAGGATGGATTGTATTTGGTCACAAACTACCCAGATGTAATAAAAGATTATAAAAAGGCCATTCTCACCCCAAATGTTATCGAATTCTCCCGACTCTACAAGAAGATGGTAAGTTCCATCCACTTTTGATTCCTGCTGTTAGTCATTTAACAACAAAAACTTTTCTATGTAATGTCTATGCTATAGGAACAGTGTCTGCCAAAAGCTAATCTGGGATGGATTAATATAGTTTCCCGTCCAGAGAGAATCAAAGACTTTCGTCCACTTAACACTAAAGAAACTGGGGATAAGCGCTAGCTCCATCTGACATTTTTCTTGTAAAGGATTTTATTTGCTAAGTTGTTTTTAAGAAGTTTTTATTCAAACGAAAGCTATTTTGAATGAAACAGTTTTATAAACTTATAACTTATACACCGTAGTGAAAAGAATTTTGTTAAAACATTGACGTAGTCCTTCGTCGGAGTTAATGTGGACTTCGGTGTATAGGTTATGAATTTATAAAACTGTTTCTGAAGAAACACGCATACGCAACCGAGTTCATTTACATTTATGACAACTATTTTACAGCTGTAATTGTGATTGGTTACAACACAAACATTCCAGACAATATTTCAGGTGTTTACGCCGGTTTTTATAAGCACAGCTTTAAATAGTTTTAGATTATAAACCAGACGCTGCATACAGCGTATATTGGGTTGCCTGTGTTCTTGAAGCAAAAATGAATTTCTTTGACACAGCGGAGAAGTGTTGGCTGCATGAGTCCAAATTTACCTAGCGAATTTTATTCGGTGTTATAAAGTTTGCAAAATTGTAGAGCTCTACTTCAATACCAGTAAAGCAAGTGCCATGGACTCTTTTGTTGTACGTTTCCGAGATGATTTTTAAAAAGCTTTTCGCGTCTTTAATTTTTCTATAATTACTTGCGATTAATGAGTTGTTAAGTCAAGCTATTATATACTTTAAAAAACCTTTGAATTTGTTTGCGAGAATCAGGAATTTCAGCTTTGAAAGTCAAGCAATGTGATGTTTACAAGTTTTTATCAATTTTGTCAATTCTGCGTTCGACCCAGAAAACAAGATCAATAAATTGTTTACCTTTTCCGAATTGTTACAATTATTGACATCTAAATGCGAGTCGAACTTTATGCCCTTCTATGGTTTGTGCCTTCTACCGTTTTACATTTTAATTCATGCCGGGTAGACGAATTGCGATAAAATTTAAATTTTTACCAATGAACAGAAGCAGTGTATTTACTTTCGAACCAAAAATAAACCGAACTTGAGAAAAACAAGCACTCTACGTTCGTACATTAATTTCGATAACCAATAAGTTTGGTTACGACTACTGTTATTTCACCGTATCAAAACTTAGTCCTCGAACAATTCTTTGTTTGTCTATATTTTAGCACAAACTTAATGTTTTCCTGACGTTCTGAATTTTAGGGTAACTATTTTTTTCTTTTCAAAGTAAACATGAAGTTTATATCATAGCCCAGCAAATGATAAATATAAACTGATCTTCATTTCAACTCTATCACTTAACACTTTGTCTTTTAGTTTGATTGTAACCCAGATCCTGAAAAAGACGGAAATTTACAAGTGGTTGCGTTGAGTAAGAAACTTGGATCAGTAACAATCTGTCGTAAGGGAAAGCAAGATGTAATATCTGATGGAGAAAAAGGTTTGAATTTCAGCAGAATACATTTGTACAGATGTATAATTTATTGACTATTTAATCAAGGTTTTGTTACCGCAGGGATGCCAATAAGATTTGAAGTCAGCGGAGATAATATTCAAATAGTCGGCGATATCTCCGTTTGCCGGCGCTTATTGACAAGTAAGAAAAAAGAGCTGATTTCTTGAGAGCATTAGTACGCCGTCAGAGAAATGCAGAAGTTTTGAGCTATTGTACCTGAGTTAGGCTGCAGCGATGATCGTATAAAGATTTTAACCTTGAGCTGTCAAAATTACGCGTTTTATCTACTCGTTGATGCATTTCAATGTTTTTTTAAAAAAAAAATCAAATTATAGGTGCATGTAATTATGTAGATAGCTACTTCACTAATATAATTTTTTCTCTAACCCGCTCGGCAGCTCCGTTTGAACTGCAAGTAAAATTTAAAAAAAAAACAAAGACAAAAACAATATGTTTAAAGTAAAGAAAGACAAACAAAGACCATTATTTATCATTTCTCACTGAAAACAAATAGTCACTTAAGAACATTTGAAAATGAGATTTTGAGATCACTTGAGATCACTGTTAACTGCCATACCACTTGACGACAGGCTATCGACCATACCTTACATCTCATTTATAAGGAAGAAAAACTCCCCGTTACTGCATCAAAGCTCATCATGAAACGACTCCTTATGAGAGTAACAAAGGGATGTCTCTTTTCTTTCAACTACAACCTTTACAAACAAAATTGACGGGTGTGGGATGGATAATTCCCTATCACCGGCGCTTACCAACATCTCTATGTGCAAACTAGATACAGATGTTATTGCCCCAGCAAACTCACCACTGTGTTACAGTGATGTTGATGATTGTTTGTCTAAACGCA
Source organism: Zoanthus solanderi (assembly GCA_024336925.2). Taxonomy (NCBI): domain Eukaryota; kingdom Metazoa; phylum Cnidaria; class Anthozoa; order Zoantharia; family Zoanthidae; genus Zoanthus; species Zoanthus solanderi. Next base: position 2,578 of record JANCMA020466177.1, on the reverse strand, counting down.
AAACCAATTCACCCTACCAACTCTACACAATCACAAAAACGTTTTACCTTGAGTCGTCTAGATTTGTGTTATTTTGTATCAACTTTCTTTCCTTACTAAACATACGAACAAAAATTTAAATTTGAATTTTGCGAAGCATCTTCTATGCTAAATTAAACCATTAGCTTTTTCTGTTTACAGTTGTTGTTTGTTCACTGGAAGGCAGCAATCGGCGATGTGGTGGCCAAGGAGACTTGTTGTCTGGATCGATGGGAACATTTATGTACTGGGCACACGAGAACTTTAGTAACACCCGTTTCAGGTGATTAATTACACATTTTCATCTGTAGTTGGTACTATTTATGGGGGTTAAAGACATGAATATAAACCATTGATACTAAAATGATACGAAGTTACTTCAGGTAAAATGGTTCAGCAAAAAGCTTTCGATCACATGACTTATACAATTTTGCGAATGTGCAACGAAGTATGATGCGGAACCGTGTGGAGTTAAATTTCGATTCTTATCTTTGGTGGATTTTAAGGGAACCTCTGCCACACGAGGTAAAAAATTAGGCACAAAATGAACGTAAAAAAAATTAGTCAAAAAGGCTAAATGACTTGAAGAAATCACTATAAAGAGTCGATATAGAAAAGATGTATAGGCTTTGGTAATTTTGGATTAACTTTTTTTCTTTTTCATAAATACTAAAAATGGTAAAATAAATCCATTTAGTTAAATTGCTAGAATAGGAACTATTTCTTTATTAGTTCAATGTACACGTAAAGTTTAAAGTTCATAATGACTCCCTAAACGAAACACTATTTTAAGTATTTGATTTTTTTAAAACTGATAAATTTGATATTGTTATGACTGTGATACGAGCAAGTCAAGAATATGTAATTACTTTTTGGTTGAAGTGGTATAATTATGTAACAAAAATAAGAGTAACCACAGAGACTGTGGAGCTGGAGGCGGGGCGGGGGGAACTTCGGGGCGCTTGCCTCCCTCCAAAAATTTTGCCGAATTCCCTTAAAAAGTCTTTATTAAAATAAACTGAATTAACATGAAAAAGTTGAGCTTTAAATGTTTATAACGCACTTCATATTAGATCAATTAAGGACCATTTCTTGCGATTATCAATTTTAGATGTGCACATTTCTCGGGTTTCTATAGGCCATTTCGAAATTTCATAGGGAACTTGGACGAGTTTCAAAGTTTTCCCAATCAATAATCTGACACCACTATATGGAAGATCAAGTCGAGAGTTCTAATTTGACCAAGTTTGATGCTTTTAGGGTAAACAGAGACCAGGTTATGAACCTTGAAACATGGTTCTAAATCCATAGAAACGTATCTAATGTTGAGACAGCGTCCCCCAAAACCATATAGACTTTATAAAAAAATTTGGTCTTTATAAAAAAATTTGGTCTAGACATATAGACCAAATTTTTTTATGGTTTCTGTGATTTGTCTTGAAAATAGGCAGGGATACGTGATTTTCATCTCGGCTTATATCAAATTGTGGTTGAATGACGAGATTTTACAGTTGTCACAAAACGTATTAAACGTAAGAGTTTATATGGTTTTGGGGGGACGCTGTCTCAACATTAGATATGTTTCTATGGATTTGGAACCATATTTCAAGGTCCATAACCTGGTCTCTATTTACCCTAAAGCATCAAACTTGGTCAAATGACAACTCAAAACGTTATCTTTCATGTGTTGGTGTCAGATTATCGTTTGGTTAAACTTTGAAACTCACCCCAGTCCCCTGCGCAATTTCGGAATGCCCATTATGCTCAAGTTTCTAAAGTTTTCTGGGGAAATATGTCCTTGGACTCTCCTACAATGCTTGCGCATGCGTTACTCGGAACAGTGATCCCCAATTGAGAACTTACTCCGCGGTCTCTGTAACCAACCCTCAGGCACAATTTAAACTGAAAAGGATATAGTTCAGTATATCAAAAAATAATTTTGGAATTCAGCTTCCCTTTAATGAGCTACGTATTCTTTGTAAAATCTGCATTTCATCACAGAAACAGTATTTCATATTAGTATATATTTGAACAGTATTTCACTTCTCGGTCGCATATTTTTAGTTGTAGTTTACAAAACATTTTCAGTACTCAGAGCGTTATTTTTTTTTCCCCGTTAGGAAATGCTGCTTGTATGGTAATAAAGTAAAACGTGTAAATTTACCTATAAAGGGAAATCAGGAGCCATTACCAGGAGCTTGATTCTCCCATACTGGGTCTGGCCATCAGCCCAGTTGCAAAAGTGTCGCGAAACAAACAAAGGGTGTCGTATCTGACCAATCACAATGTGACATTTTATTACGTCACTCCGGGAGATCTCGGACCGTGCCAATAGTTTGTTCGCCATATTTTTCGCTTTTGTGGCAGTCATCATTGTAACTGCTTTTCGCGGGAAATCGGGATCCAAAAATAGACACTTTTGTGGCTGTGCTGATGGCATGGCAGGATGTACCTTACAATCACGCTCTTGGTAATGGGCTCCTGCAGAAATCAAATATTCTCGAATTCTGATTTTTTTTTTTTTTTTTTTTTTTTTTTTTTTTTTTTTTTTTTTTTTTTT
>JANCMA020466073.1:0-10724 GCA_024336925.2 Zoanthus solanderi | reverse complement strand
GGGGAACTGGGGCTTGGGCTCTTGAAGGACTGGGGGAGAGGGCGCCCTGTCGTTTTTTAAAGCTGGCTAGAACACTGATAAACATACACTTCTAAAGGTATATTTTAAGTTTTGAACCTCACGTGTGCCGAATTTGATGCAGATTATTCCATTTTTCTACTCATATCCTATTTGCATTGAAGTTAGACTACAAAACAGTCTCTTCCTTCTCCGAGAGATCAAAAATCCAATCATGTTCATGGAATGGGAGACTGGTAAGAGGAAATGGAAGGGAGCAAAAAGGAATGGGGACGAGGGGTATAAGGATATCCTTTAGATATCCTGTATCACTAAGTTAAGATTAATTCATCTTAGCATTAAAAAGACTATAATTGTAATAGATGGTACAAATTAATAAACTTGACTTGACCTAATAAACATAATGACATATCTCGGTTAAGAGTGCTACTCAGCAATAACAACAACAACAACAACAACAACTATATTTTGTCGTTTATGCCTAGTTCTAGATAAAAGGCACTAGCATTTTACAACGCCGAATTCATCATTAAAAACTAACTCAAAGTTACTTAATATCTGAAGCTATTACGTTTACAATAGTTACTTTTTTCTCCTTGTACTTCTTTTCAGGATGGTAAATCATATAAAGCTGTTGACATTCTTGCCCAGCTACTTAGCAGAGGACGCCAACTAAAAGAGATGTCAGAGACGCAGACACCACCTAGAGATGAGACACCAGCATCAGAAACCCCTCCTCAAGCACAATCTGCAGCGGCAATTGAGACACAGGAGTCTGGAGATAATCAAAAAAAGCCATTGTTGTCTCTAATTGACTCTCTTTTCCCGAAACTAAGCGACTCTCTTAAGACTTTAAAACAAAAAGAGCAAGCAGCTCAGGTTGAAGAACCCAGCTCCTTCAACACTCCAGGTCCCAACCGGGAAATGAAAACTACTTCATCTCATGTTCCATCATATCATTCAAACGCAACTAAAATTGGATCATCGACACGTGACCAACCTTCAAATTTGCCGCCGAAGAGTATTTTGAAGAAAAACCAGAGTCCCGATGTAGTTCCCACACCACATGTTGGAAATCAGAATTGCAATCCTAGCTCTTTTGAAAATAGATCTGATGCACTTGGACAGTCACACAAAGAGCCGCAAGAAAGAAAACATCTTGATAAGCTAGTACCACCAAGCAAAATAGAAATGGAGAGACTGCAGGCTCGGAGAACTTCTCAAGAATCGTCTTCTTTTCTGTCTGGTAACCAAGATCACCAGAAGTCTCCACGTCCATTCCCTTCTGAAAGACATCCATTAGAGAGACATTCCCCAAAGTCTTCAGATCCAGATGGGCCGCCAAGAAGGCCATCAAGAGAGGATATATTAAATGACCAGGTAGAGATATCAAAAGTAACTCTCGCTACCGAACAAAAAAATAAACAGTCACCTAGAGGTTCTTTCTCAAATCATCGTCAGGAATCAGAGATGATTCAAAATAAACTTGATGTTGATATTGAAAGAGGTGAAATCAATACACCACCCAAAGAAGAACGGAAAGGTCCTCCAATTACTAATGCACCTTTGGTTGGTCAGTTGGGAACATTTGGTTACACAAAGCAAGATCCGACTGTTTCTTCTGATTTTGGAAGAGAACCAAACTCTCCAGAACCACTTCGAGTTTCTTACCCAGTGAGACCTTCCGTTCAAATGGGACACAGTGGTCCTGGAGGAGATTTTGGGAGCTTACAAGGACCTCCATCAAGACCTGGTCCATGGGTGCGACTTCCTCGGGACGTTCCACCACAAGGCCCCTTTTCTCAACAACTCCCTGTGCGCCCGGAAGCACCTTTTCAGGGTGTCATGAGAGAGAGAGAATTAGTCCGCCCAGATTTTGATCCTCGAAGGGACTTTAGGGGAAATGAACCTTCATCTTCTGAACATTTTGAGCAACAAAGACCTGGTCCTTTCCAAAGAATCCACGAAGAAGGGCGTGCACATCCAGGGCCATTTTCAAGAGCACCAGAGGAAGGTCGTCCTCACCCAGGTACAGTAACAAATGTTCCTGAACAGATGCACCCAAATGTCCCAGAGGGTCACCAACCTTCAGGTGCAGCCTCGTGGAGGGGACCTGAAGACCATGGGCCACAGTCGGGGCCTTTTCCAAGAAACCCCGATGATGGTTGTCCACCCCAGCCTCGCCTTAGAAGACCTGGGGACCATCCTCCACCAGGACGCTTTCCTCATGGTCCCAAACCCCGACTACCACCTGCCCACATTATGAGAAGACCAGATATGCATCATCCAAATGAGCCACGTCGCTCAGAATCTTTTCAAAGAAGTCCTGAGCGTGTGGTTTCCAAACCTATGGACTTTAGGAATGACGACCCTTCTGCCTGGACGTCTTTTGAGAGTGGGAGGCGAACACCACCTCACATGATTAATCAGGAACAAAGACGGGGAAATTTATTTCAAGATAGACCTATTAATTCTCGAGTGCCACATGAAGAACCAAGGCATCCATTTCAAAACTTTGGCGATAATGACATTACACAACGCGATTTCATGATGAAACGTCCTGGACCTCCCATTCGTTTTCCAGGCCCTCCCCCTCATAAAAGACCTTTTCCCTTTTAGTGATTTTATTTTTTTATATACTTTGTTGGTAGCGGTTGGTTTTATTGCAGAAAATTCGGAGTAAGAATTTTCAGTAACTCTGGAATAAATGTACTTAAAAGTCTCAGTTTGCGAGAAAATCCTTTTTCTTTTGTATGTTTAATAATCTTTCGTCACCTCTTTCTTTTTTTGGATAGTGTGTTTTTCTCAATGAAAATTTCAAAATCAGCTTAATTTACATTCTATTAAACCATCGACTAATGGAATTTATAATAAAGGTACGCATTAAAATACATTTTAGAGCCTTTAAGTTTCAAGTTTCCAAAGGAATGTGTGTGTCTGACAAATAAATGTTGTATTGTTTCAAGGTAACTTGACAAAAGGTCATTTGCTTACCGTCAAAAGCAGGTTAAACATATGTAATACCTTGAATAATATTAATTTTAGAGAATAAATCAGGTAAATAACATTTTCGAAGAAGTTTGTTTTTCTTCGATTTTTACTCCATAATTGATTTTTACTTTGCAAAAAGGAAGCAGTTTACTAGTTTTTAAAAAACCGTAATTTTAAAGAAAAATATTTTGGGGCATTAGTCGTTTCATCGAAAATGTTAAGTAACGGAAAAACATGCAGTTGTCGAATAACCCCAGCAGTTTCCTCATTCATGGAGGAACAGGGGTTTCATTATGGTTTGGAGCAGGAAAGCATTTAGATTTGGCACCCGGCAAAGTTTATGCAAAGCCTCAAAAATCTTTAGTTGCAGAGATGCGGGAAGCAACCGGGCAAAGCCGTATTCACAGCCGGTCAATTTTCCCGGTGCCTGGGTTTTAATGAAACCCAGGAGGACTAAATCTTGTTTTTCAGACGAAACTAACAAATGATACTACCTTACTGGATGATGGTTAGGTATCCACGTGAAACCTAAAAAAAAAACATTGCCCTGCGAGAAGATTTCTGATGTCCCCAGCTCAACGTCTCAGGGCATGACCGGATCATAGTGAAAACATCCCGATTCAGGTAAACTATCACCCACCTCTCCCTATCGCTGAGGTTAGGGTTAGAGTAAACCTTTACCCTAGGTAGGGTGAGTGAGTAGTTTACCAAAATTGATAGCTTAGGAAACGAAAAAAGTCCTCAACGAATGATCCATATCGGGTTTCTCATTGTATGATAGGATCCAAATATAAATTTCTCGTAGAATGACAGTTAAAGATTCATTTCAGTGTAATATTTCTAACCTTTGTCATTGAATGATGGCTAGAGATTCCTGTGAAACATCTAAATGAATGACAGGTAGGGGGCTTATTTGAAATGTACCTGTGAGATCCCTGTGATATTTTGAAATGCCTTAAGCCTGCTTCACACTAGCGACGTAAGCACAAGCGCAAGGTGATTGCGCGTAGGTTTTGTCGCTTCACACTAGAAGATTTCTGACACAAGCGCAGCCGCAAGCGCAAGACAAGCACAAGAAAAACAAAATTTTCCTTTTTCTTGCGCTTGCGATTACGTCGCTAATGTGAAGCAGGCTTTACTGGTGAAACTTCCTGTGTACTTTTATCCTGGGCGGACATGGCGCAGTTGGTAAATCCCTACCTTCGGCCACAAGGTCTCCAGTTCGATTCTCGCCTCTGCCTAGATTTGAGTATTTGTGCAACCTCTTTTCTGCCTAAGTGACTCGGATTTCCATCCTTCCGGGGTTTGTAAATGAGTACTAGCAACTGCTGGGAGCTGAGAGCTAACCTGCGATGTTTAGTGTTCCATCCAGAGTAAGACTCGTCTGCAGAAACCGGAGATAAGCGCTTGCTCCATGGGTCACTGGATTCGTTAAGGGGTTAGATATTTAGCTATAGATGTAACAGGGATTCATTGTAAAATTCCTAAGTTAGGTAAATGAATTAATTTGAGTCATCCAGTTGCCACAATCTTATCCTCAATGGGCACCTCGACACACTGAACCTCAAGGCGAGACCCAAAACGTGATTTTCATGTACCCTAGTCCAGACTAAAACTAAGAATTTTAAACTTATCGCAGACTGAAAAAACAAAACCTTCAAAATTCATAACCGACCCAGTCCTAAAAGCTAAAAACATACTCTATCGGCCGACACATACCTGGAAGCAAAAATAGGGGAGTAGCAATCCCCCTTCAGTCCCCATTTGTTCTTATTTTAACTTTTATTCTTAAAATAAAATGGCAATTAAGTTTTTTAAAACACGTTCGCATATTCACCAGCGTGAAAATATCTAACGACACTGAGATTGTCAAAGTGGAAATTACTCTGAGGAAGGGCTAACGAGCTTTTAAGGTATATCCTGCTCGCTTCCTGGCTGCGCGGAACTGTTTGAAATTGAACCCTTGGTGGCGATTAAAACTTGACACCAGGCTACCTGACTGAAAAGGTCAAAACATCGTCGGTCCCGAAAGCTGGTTGCTGGAAACATGGAACTAGTAAATACAGTTTTTAAAGAGGTTCGACTTTGAGGTGTTCAAAAATAATTATCAATTATGTTGATGAAATTATGGTGAGAATGAATGTATTGTTTTGCAATAAGTGGTCGTAAACATTTCTTTTTGTTCAAGCCAGAAGTAAATTTCGTGTTATGCAAATAACAATTCGTGTATTGTAGGTACTTTCAGCTAGGACCGTCGGAATAGTGTTGCGTCTATCAAAACTCATCGCAGGAAACTCGCCTGAAATTTTCTCATGTTGTAAGTGTAATGCTCTCCATGCACGGCCAAGTCATGTTAAGTTACTTAGGGGAAATGGAGGTAGCGTCATTCGAGGATTTTCAGTGAAGGTACAGGAGCCAGAGCGACATGTAGACAAACAATACCCTCTTGAGGCAAGTCTAGAATTTTTTTTTGCTTTTAGTATATTATCTTTACTTGTATCTTAAAAATTTAAACCTTCCAGTAACAGTGAAATGTTTAAAAACTGTTTTTAAATTATCTACACTACAGCTGTTAGCTTTTTTGGTAGTTTTCTTAATCGTTTTAGAAGTGTCCCGCACTTTGTATTGCTATAATTGAAGCAAAAGATACGTTTATCACAGCTATTTGTGCTACATATTATTATACTATGAGTTAAGTTATTTTTAAGATTAAATATACTTTGAAAACACTGATAAATCTGATTTTATTTTAACTTAAGTTCCGCCATATTTATAGAGCCAGCGTATTATTGTACAGCGGGGCTCTGTGTGCGCATATTCATTCCAAAGTTTCATCAGAACATCGGGAATCTCATTCATAAAAAAAGTTTGGTTTAGTGTCCACGTTTACACGTTCTGATTTTATTATAATGGCTGAAAGTTTGGATGAAAAGGTTAAAAATATAAATTTGGAGGAAAAAGCTTCTGGAAAAAAGAGAGAATATAAAGGAAAAGGTGACAAGAAAACGAAGGCCGAAGTGTCTAATCATGCTCTCGAAGTAAGTTTGTGGGATTGTGGATTTTAGCTGGTGACAATTAATGGGATAAAACTCGTGTGCTTTTAAGTTTACCGGCGTTTTTGTGTTTTAGTCTCACCTGTTTGCTTACGAGATAATTAGGGAATCTTTAAATGTTATGTTTTAAAAATACCCTGAACCCTTGTAAATGACAAGTTGATGCAACACAGTTCGAGTTTAGCTTTCCTGCTGAAACTGCTTTCCTCCCAATAAAATCTTATGTTCAGATTCAAGTCAATTTTTGATGCAGGTTTTTTAATTATGACAATTACTACCCTTATTTTTTTATTTTTTTTTTTTTTTTGCCATTTATTGATTTTTATTTTCATTTACGCTAATGTACATTTACAATTTATACAACTACCTTTTTATAATACAATTGTATACAATTACTACTCTTACATTAGGGTGGGCATGGTTGGTGCAGTTGGTAAGATCACTGCCTTCTGATCACAAGGTCTCCAAGTTCAACCCTGGTTCTGCCGAGATTTGAATATTTGTGTGGCCTTCTTTTCTGTCTAAGTCAATGCAGGTTTACATCTTTTGGGATAGATAAATGAGTACCAGCTTGTGCTGGGAGCTAACCTGCGATGGATTAGTGTCCTGTCTAGGGGGAGTCAAAAATTTTCGTCTGCTTTTATAATAACACTACAGAAACCGGAGGATAAGTGCCTGCCCCATGGGCTGCTAGGCTTGTAACGGATTTAGCTACCCTTTCATTAACTATACATTTTTCAATAAAGCAGCATGTCACAAAACCTGCACCTGACTCATGAATATACTTTTTGCATTTTAGGAAGACTTGTATTTTGGTTGTTGCTACGTACTGTGGCAGAAATTACTTAAATATCATTGAGAAAATTTGGGGTTGGGTCCTGGAAAAAATTAATAATATATAAAAAATAAATTCTTTATCGTGGAGAACTCCTGGAATTTCGTCATCATTGATCAGTGAGCACCATGTTAACTGTCATAAATGGAATGCTGCATTGTTTCTATAGTAACAGTTTTACAAGTAGTTTAAGCTTACACTGTATTGAAAAAGAATTTTAAAAAACTAACGTTTCGAACTGTAGTTTTTCAAAATTCTTTTTCACTACGGTGTAAAATTTAACTAACTCGTATAACCCTGTTAACTGTATCACAAAGTTTAGCCACTATAAACCACTAGTGCCGTATTGTAGACCTGTGTATGTTGCCAATTAGGAATGTAGTTTCACAAGCTTACCATTGATCACTTGATTTGTTCTTGTTATAGCTTGATCCTCCTGCAGACTTTCTTAAAGAGAGGTTAGAGATGTACGAGAGGCTAAAGAAGGAAGCTGATGAATCCCAAGCAGGTTTGCATTTAGTTTTAGTGTCATGATTTTTCAGCATAGTGGCCTGTTGGTGCTGGCAATTATTGCTGGTTGCTGTAGTGATAATTGAATGAGATTTTTTGATTCTCCCTGGAAGGGATGCTTAACCACTGCAGATGCTGGTACTCATTTACTGACTTAAGAAAAATGGAATGCTAGATTGCAGAGATCTTATCATCTGACTTAAAATTTTAGCTGAAAACTTTCAAATGATATGAGCATTTTACATTTATTTTAGGAAGTGATGCTAAATATGCATTTCATGTAATACAATGATCACACCTCCTGACTGATTTCAAGCTCACTATTAGTGCAGGAAGCTGGGAAACAACTCCCTCCATCCAGTGCTATTCTTCCCTATATACTGGAAAGTGCTTACACGTGTAAACTAAACATTGATATGTTTGCGAACCAATCATATCAAAATCCAAGACTTTTCCATTGTATTTAAGAGCAAGAACTTTTCCAGTTCTTGAGAAAAATTTGTTTGCAATCTCCAAAACTTTGCACAACTTTCCAAAATTTGTAAGAAACCTGAATCCAAGGTTTCAAATGTTACTTTTTCATCAGAGCAACACTTTGAAACGTCAATTCCTTGGATTTTTTACAAAAATGATCAGTGACTGTGCTAACTATGCAATCTGGCTGTACAAATAACACAGCTGTGTAGATCTACATTTTTGTTTGCATGTAAGATAATACTTGAAACTTCTCTTTGCAGCTAAGGAGAAGAAACCAATCAAAATAAAATTGCCCAATGGCAAAGTTTTAGATGGCAAGTCCTGGGAGACCACACCATATAATATTGCCTGCTCTATCAGGTAAGGAGACTATATTGTTGCTTTTGCTGCTATATTTATACAATATGCAGGATTCAAAATAATAAGCGATAGGCCACTAGTCCGCACAATAGTAAATGCTTTAAATGGTAGACTGGAAAATTTGTGCCTAAACTAGTCCAAGTGTCTAGTAAAATATTGTCTTCTATCACTGATGAATAAATATTTTAAATGTTTTTGCTCCCATGCCATTCATGTTATTTCATTACAAATTGAAGAGTCTAGTGCAAAAACAGCGTAAGTGACTTTTGATGAAGTTTTCAACTCTCACTAGATAATCCCTATTATCTCTTTATAATTTTTGTGAGAATTAAGCATTCCATACAAAGTCATACTGTTTTTGCACTGCACAAAAATGATATATGTAACATTTGATCAAGTTCTAATCTCTCCTTACATTATTCTTCTCTTCATAACTCTTGGGAGAATTTAGCATTTCATACAAAGTCACATTGTTTTTGCGCTACACAAAAATGATATAAGTGACATTTGATCAAGTTCTAATCTCTCCTTACATTATTCTTCTCTTCATAACTCTTGGGAGAATTCAGCACTTCATACAAAGTCACATTGTTTTTGCACTAGACCCTTCAATTTGCAGTACTGAAAATGACTTTCCACAAACAGTGGGCACATGTTGATTGAATGATAGTGTGTATGGCCACTTTTTTCCATATATAGTAATTCTGTGCATGGATGTGTATTATGGTATTTTTTGTTAGATTATTAGAGCTCTCTTAAGGTTTTGGAGGACTTGCCCCTCTCTAAAAAAAATCCTAGCTATGTTCCTGGTGTGTAATGATCATGTGGGTTCACGGAAAAATGAAAGAACATTGCATTAGGTTGAGCAAAGAAGTGTATTGCAGAGTTGCCACGGTCCTTGAAAATCCTGGAAAGTCCTGGAATTGAGGAAAAAGATTTCCAGGTCCTGGATAGTCCTTGTATTTGGGTTGTAATGCTTGAAAATCCTGGAATGGGTAAAAAATTTCTTTCTTTATTTCCAAATATAATAAAAATATGCTGTTAGTTAAAATATTTTTGATATGACTGTGCTGTAAAACAAAAACCGTGACTTTGCAAGACCTAATTTTTGTCCAAAGTGGCCTGTCATTGGTTGTTTTTCATTGACGGAATGTCTGGACTCAGCCAGTTCAGTAAAGCAGAATAATAAAGTTAGTTTTGAAAAAATGTCTAAAGCATTCAGGTTTTAGTTGATAGAAAAGGTTCTGGATTTCCTTGAAAAGGTCCTGGGAAGTCATGGAAAAGTCCTTGAATTTTACATCAGGTAAATAGTGGCAAGCCTGCTATTGAAAACTACCGGCAGGAGCTGTAACTTAAATGAAAATGCTGATGAAGTCTAGTAAAAAATGGGAAGGACTAGTAAGTCTGAGTGATTACTAGTCCGAAATCTGTGAAAAAAATTACATTTTCTATCCCAGAATATGACATGGTAAATTTATTAGAAGAATAATTATATAACCTGTAATAAGTTATCCTTTTATTGATCAATTTTATCATAAAATTATTATTTTAATAATAAACACAAACATTTTATATTTATTTTAATATACAGTGTTATCAATTTATTCAAAACAATTTTTTCTAAAAACAGCCAAGGTCTGGCAGACAATGCAGTGATATCTAAGGTATTTGATAATAATTTATCCTTTTATATGTTTTTTAACTTTATGTGGTTTAATTATTTTTTCATGACCAATTCTTGTGCTATCTTTTAATCTTGGGCCAAATGTGTCTGTTTAAAACATCAGCTTGTGTTGTTCATAGGTGAATGGAAATTTGTGGGATCTTGATCGGCCATTTGAGGAGGACTGCACGTTGGAACTTCTCAAATTTGATGATGAAGAAGGTATTTGTAACTGTAATTGCTGTATGATGGAAGAGTATAATGTAAAGCAATATATCATACATACGTAGTTTTAGGGCTGGGTTATTCAGTGGTGGGTTAAATTTAACCCTGGGTTAAGCAAAAATTATAGCTGCAGCATTTCCCTAGGGAAAAACATTTTAATCCCAAATTTTCAGATCAAATCTGTCACTGTAAGATTGGAAACAAAACTATGCGTTAAAATATTTACCCCTAGGTTAACTTAGTTTTAGTGCTAATCTGCTTTTGAACAACCAGGCCCTGGCATAATGTATTAGTTTACCCAGTCAATCCCTAATTTTTAGCAAAATATATTATGCCACTTTTTAAGGCATGAATGCTTCATGTAACCATCAAAATTGCTCTGTCATTCGACCAACTGACCAGTCTTAAACTTTAGTGGCCAAGGTCCTTCTCTTTTGCCCTTGGCTGACAGAAAGCTACAGTATAAGGTTAATGAGTAGTTTTGCAATTCAACAACAACAACAACAACAACAACATTTATTCACCTTCAAATAATATGTCTGGTTTTTACAAGGACTATATTTCACTTATGATTTGTTAGGTGCTGGTTGGC